>ML808988.1:272260-287427 GCA_009831015.1 Picea engelmannii
AACTAAATTCACAACTCACTCACTCCTCTTATTCATAAATATCTAGCAATCACAATGCGATATCTACACTATATAAATTTAAATTATAATGTGGACATAAAATCAAATCAACAAATACAAGAACCATTACTGGATGAAAAACTATATTAATAATTTACATCAGGCTTACCAAGCTGGATCAGTGGGCCCTTTCCTATTCCAACAACGAAGCCATTAAAAATCACAGAATATCAAATTCTAAAGAATGCATAGAATCATCGAACTTTAATTTATATTAACCTTCAACAATTGAGTAGCATTTTATAGAGGATACATATTCATAATGAAATGTGGCAACATAATAATATCATATATATATTTATGATCACCTAAAGGCCCCCTTTTAAAAGAGAAACAACCTGGTACAATGAAAATTAAAGATAGTTAAGATCTAGAGAAAAACACCAAATCATAAATTAAACCAAAGTATAATACATAACTCAAAACTCAATCATTCATAACAATTAATGTACATAAACCGAGATATTCATATTTAACATATTATTTTTACAAGTATCGCGGGTTTTAGTCCACAAAAAGGGTCACATCAGCCACAAGATGGGCCTCAAGGTTCCATCATTTGATGTCACATCATCAACCCCCAACTTGGAGGTTTTGCACATTCTTGTGCAATAAAAAAATGCCTATGGATCCTACTTTTTATATTTCCTTTTTTTGTTGTCTCGTTATTGGTGTTCCTTGTATGCCTGCTTGAGATCATAAGCCAAAAAATAAGTAATGGCATATCTTCCATGGTGCCTTACATTCTTCTCTATTTATTTCCAATCTTTCTTCTCCTTCTCCTCATCCATATCTTTTGTAGGTGTGGTATGTAGTAGGAGAGGAGGATTTCATCTTAGCCCAATCCATTCGAGATTGATCTTCCTCAAAGACTCCTTACACACAACCTATAAATTATGAGGAAAGTGAGGCTCTATCCTTTGAATATCAAGAGGAATCCAACACCATCTAGCTTGTCAATATTGAACTGCACCTTCCCTTAAAATTTTGATTGTATCTTTAAAATGGGCAATTGTCCCTCTCTATTTTTCCTCTAAAATGGGAATTAGCTCGATGTATGATGTCGAATTTATGTGGCTATTGATGAGTTCTTTTTTTCTTATGGCCTCATCTCTAATCCATAGGTGAATACTCATCTCTTCTTTCATGTACTTATAGAACCCAACAACCCTTAATTCTTCATGGTGGATCTATGAGCACAAAGATTTGAGTTGGACCTCCCCTACATATGGGTTTGGTGACCATATGTAGGGATGGGGAAGCACAAAGTTGCATAATAAAATTCACTCAAATAATTCCTATCTTTCTCATTTCCCTGCTCACACGTCTCTATAAACTCCCTTGGGGTATCCACTCTATAAGGAAGATGCTTGGTTGATCTATTTATCTAAAATTTGTGCCACTTCTCCTTCAAGAAGAGGGTGTATAATTTAGCTGGAGGTTTTTAGCTAATAATTTCCCCTATTACTTCTATTATTTTAGCTATTTATTCCTCCAGTATCTGAACCTTCTCATTCTTGTTAGTTAGTCCTTCCTTATTTTTGGCTAGCTCAATATTCAAAGTTTTGTTTTCAGCCTCTAGTTGTTTTCTTCTGTCAATATGATGATTTTTTCATAACCTGAAGCTATTCATGTAGTTCAACAAGATATTGCTCAAGGTTAACTAGGTCTCCCTTTTCAATAAAATCCTCTAATTTGGCCTTAGCTTCTACCATTCTTTTTCAGTTGAGGGATTTATCCCTAGCTTCCTTTAATCCATTCATGGTGTTGTGTGTTGATGTTTTATCCCTCTTGGAAGATTCTTGTTTATTTTCTTCTTGTACCTCAATTAGGTCATTAAGAGAGAGAGGTTCCTCTTCCAAATTTACAAGTGTGGTGGAGAGAGGAGTGATTAATATATTCTTATCTATATGAGATATTTTCCTATCCCTTCATGCAAAGGTTCTCTCCCTTATTTATGTAGAATGACTCTGATCTTTGATTTCTAGGGGACTATTATCAGGGGTCCACATTTTGATTAGTGGTTCTTCCACATCCCGATCGTCTTCTTCCACCTATACTATGTTATGTTACTTCCTTCTCTGAATGGTTTCAACCTTTCTAGATTTATTTTTACTCCTTGGGTCCATTTCATGACTAGGCTCTTTGACTACAAGTTGTAGGGCTCTGAAGTCCTCCCTAGTCATGGGGACAAAATCATCTTATGAAATCCATGTTTGCTATCTTGTTAAGGCATCACATATTATCAATTTTATTAGACCGTGGTGGAATAATCCCTCTTCCTTTCCTTTCTTGACCTTGGTTCTCATTTCCCTTAGAGATTGCAATAGGAAGTATGGGATGTTGATGTTTTCCTCAAGCCTTTTGTGGAGAAAATTCCTCAATTGGTGAAGGAATCTAAAATAGTAGGCATAAAGCATATTTATCCTACCCTCGCATGTGATGTACTTCAAGAGATGATAGGCCACCTCATACCATGGCTCATGGAATATTTCTCTCTTTACTCCATTTTGTTTTCTTCAACTTCCTCATAACTTAGGAAAAACAAATTTATGAAATTTGAAGTTGGTTGCCTATATTCCTTATCCCAAGGCAATCCCATGGGTAGTTTCACTAAAAATTTTCTAATCATGGTTTCGTCAACCTTTATTTCAAAACCTCTTATTGAGTTGATATACTCCTATTTTTTGATGTGTTAAAAATTCAAGGAAAATTCCATGGCCACTCTATCATCATAACCTTGCAGTCTGTTGAAGTATTCTAGCCAGTTTAAATACTAGAAGATCTCTACTACTTTAGGGTTGGTGTATAATAATAAAGTCTCATTGGTTTCCCTCCCATTGAACCCACTCCCCATATTTTATGTTTCTATATTGGATGATTGTGTTGTTAAGTTTGTTGAGGATCTTAGCTAAATAAAAATTTTGATAGTGGCAACAAATTCACACAAAATATTACTCTTTAATACTTCAAATTTCTAACAAAATGGAAATGGAAATCATAAATTGGACATTGACAATGGTTTCAACACAAACCCTCAACTTCAACACTTCATTTTTTTGAGAAAATGACAATGGAAATGACTTTACTACCTCAATATTCATCTTTTGAGAAGATGTCTTTTGGAATTTGTAATGAAAAACTTGAATTTTTCAATAGTGAACTGTCGAGAACAATATTTTTTAAATTGACAAAAAACTACTGAGAATAGGCTTCTTGAGAATGGCAATGAAAAAACTTCTGAGAACAGGGTTCTTGAGAATGGTAATACCAACTTTAGGTTTTCATACTTCACTTCAGAGACAAGTCAAATATTGAAAAAACTTTAGGTCATAAAAATTATTTTGAACATGATTCTTGAGAAAGGTAATAACAACTTCATGTTTCACACTTTTCTTTTGAGACAGATTTTGAAAATGACAATGGGAAAAAATTTCGAGAATAGTCAACTTGTGAAATCAAGTTATCACACTTCAAGTTTTGAAAAATGAGAATGGAAAGGTCTTCAGGTTAGAACACTTCTCTTATAAGAACAAGTCATCACACATCATGTTTTGAAAAATGGAAAAAAATATCTAAGAACAATAAACTTTGTAGAATGGCTTATCACACTTCAAGTTTTGAAAATGAGAATGGTAAAACAATTTAGAGTAGGCTTCTTGATGCTTCAACTTATAAGATGGGCTTTTAGAGTTTCAATGAAAATGGAGAAAACTTGAGGTTTCAAGTTTTGAGATTGACCTCTTTACACAATATACCTTGCAATTGTGTAACCCTAGTGGAGCTTTCAACTATGTAACTTGAATTAGCATTTCTGTAAATTTTCTTTGTAATGGTTTAACTTGACTTTGCAACTATGTACCCCTACAATGGTGGAAGACATTGAGTTTTTCTTCAATTCTCTTATTGAGTTTTATCATGCATGCACTTTTTTTGGTTTTCTCTTGATTTGGAGATTATATCCTTTGTTAGCTCCAGGCACCTTCTCTTTGATAATTAAAATGGTTGGTGCAATTCACAATAAGATACATTGTCTTGATTTGACATCATGGTTGGTACAAATACTCATTGGGAACTGATAATTACCTCACCAAAACTTTAGATATTCCCCCCAAGTGAATATTTGAGAACCACCTTGATGTGCGATGTGGAGTTTGTATATATAATGATTAATATTTTGGGTTATAACTATTAATTATTTAACTAAAGTTTTGAGTCGGTGACTACTTTTGTTCCTTTTTTATTTTGTTGTGATGACATGCATGTGTTTGTTGAGGTGTGCATGCAATGTTTCTACTGGAGCATGCCCTCGGAGGTGTATTTCCTTTGCAAAGATGATATAAAGTTCTGTGCATGTTATTTATCAATAGTTGTAGGTTTTGAGCTAAAAATAGAGTATCCCTTTGCAGCCTATAGGTTGTGGTCTTGAAAACAGGGTATCCTACTTCAATGATGTGATAGAGTTATGGTGGTATATTTTGATGTAGGATGTTGTAGAATGTTGCATGTGGGTAGCCTTAGATGTTGGATCATTAGTTTTTCTGAAAATCATGAAAACGAAGTTCTTTAGGTGGCTAGAATCAAGTTTCTTGTAGCATCCTATAACATTTTGTGTAGAACAATTTCCTATAGCTTCCTATATCATTATGTGTAAGGATTTTCCTATAGATTCTTGTAGTATTGTAAATAAAAATGTTTTTGTAACTTCCTGTAGGTTCCTTTAGGATACAATATAAGTGGACATAATGCTATTTGGAGCCTTTGTAGTGAAGGGAATATATGGATATGTTCGAATATGGAGATGGATCATATGATAGGTTGTTTGATGAGTGGAATGAAGAGGTTTGATGTGTAATATGGTGGATTGTGAAATGGGATCAATGATGGAGGTGAATGAAATATGGAACCAATGGATGATATATATGAAAGGCTAGAACTATTGATGAAATGTCTAGAGAATATATGGTGTTGTATGCTGATGTATGTTGTTTTGTTGAGAGATGGGATATCAATTGTGCTTGAAAAATTTCTTCATCAAATACTTTCTACTTCAAAGACTTGATTTGTTCATGGAGTTCTGTGATCCAAACTTTGAGATAATCCATAAAACATAATTGATCTTTGCAAGCTAAGCTTCTTGAGTTTTTTTTTTTTAAGTCTACTATGTTTTGAGACTGTTTGAACTTGCATATCTTATTGACATGCTGAGATAGGATTTTTGAGAGACGCACATAGATTGGAATTTTTGAACTTTGGATGTTGTGTTGAAATCTGTGACTCATGCTAATATAGGGTGTGAGATTGATGAGTTTAAAGTGTGGAAATTTGCATGTTGGCCTAAGATTTGTTGATACAGAGGACTAATGTGCTTTGTTGGATAACTGCAATATGTTGGTAGAAAGTTGTCATTTTGTAGATATTTTTGGATTTGTTGGAGTGTGAATATTGCACATAAGTCTTGTTTGTATTGAGCACCATATCTTTTTTTATTATTATTTATAGGCTTGAGTGGTGGATAGTATTGACATGTTGATGTTAGTTATGGTGTTGGTGATAATGTTGGTTATGAAGATTGTGTTGATATTGGTGATGATGTTTGTGATGATGCTAGTGATGATGCTTGTGATGAAACTGATGCAGATGTTGGTGATGTATAAAGATTAGTCCTTATCATTATTGAGTTGAGCCTACTATGAAGTGGTTCTTCTTTTCTCTTTATGAGTGGAAGCTAACTATATTAGGATTACTTGTTGTAGATTTAGGATCATGATTGAGGCATGTACCTATATAATAATGCCTATTTTGTGCTATTGTTGATGTAGATGTCCAATGGAGGGGTACTTGTAGCATTTGCAAATATTTGTAGTATGTATAGTGTAGTGCAAAACCTTGGAGATATTTTAACTCAAAGAGTTTCTTTGGATTGAGTATTTATAGGTTTTCCTCCTATATGTGACTTGGTTTTTGTTCTTGATTCGTACACATGTAAACATTGAAAAGAAGAATTAGATTTTTTTCTTTTCCCTTCTTTTTTCTTTTCTTAGAGCATTGGTGTGATTATCAATTTTCACTAGTTCTCTACACCATGGTTCCTATATAGGTTTTCACCATGGGGAACGTGTTTTATTTATGAGTTAATCATGCCTCCTAGGAGGTTTTCAATCATATTTCTATACTTGATACCTTAGTGAAGTTTTCACCAAGTAATTTTATTCCTCTGTTTCTTTTTCTTTTTATTTTTCAATAGACCTTGAAAATTAGAATGGGCTACAGGAATTTTTGCTACCAACCACATTTAATTATTGTCTTTGAAGAAGGCTTGAGAGTTCCTTCCTTGTCATTGGTTTCCTATAGATTTTGAGCCTGTAACCATTGACTATGAGAGGCATCATGTATTCATCTATGGTTTTTATCTTGACCGAGCCATTCTCATAGCATGCATCTATTTGGTATGGCCCCAACCATCTAGTCTTTAGCTTGCCTTTGAAATATTTGAATTTGGATTCATAGAGAAGGACCCAATCTCCTTCTTTGAAAACCCTCGACTTAATAATATTACCATGCCATATTTTCCTCTACTACTATACTACCTTAGTGTGAAACACGAGATGTTTCCTATACTCATATAAGGTATTAAGTTGCTAAAAAGTTTATTGTTGGGTTTTTGATAGGTACAAATTTAATATGGAGGTTGTTCTAAGTGTTTATAACTCCAATTCTATAGGGAACTTTACCTTTTGTTCCATATATGAACTCATAAGGTGTGAACCTTATTGTGGTTTTCTAGGTTGTATTGCATGCCCATAGAACTTCAACCAATCTGTTTGCCCAATCTTTCCAATGCAAGTTGATTGTCTTAGTGAGAATATTTTCCAACTCCTTATTGGTCACTTCTACCCACCCATTTGCTTGAGGGTGGTATGTATAATATTTTTTATGGAAAATTTTATTCAAATGCATGATATTTTCAATAAGATTAGAGGTGAACTAGGGCCCCTAATCTATCACTATTTCTCTTGGGACTCCAAACCTAGAAAATATATTTTCATGTAGGAATTTTTATTCTTTTTATTCACTTGCATTCTTCATGTCTTTTACCTTTTCCCACTTGGTCAAATAGTTAGTGCAGACTAGGATGTGGTGTTTTTTGTTTAAAGGAGGTTCAATGGGCCCTGCAAAGTCTAGGAGACATTTGTTAAAGGGTTCAAATGAGACTTATGGTTGTAATGGTACCTCATCCCTCTCTGTTGGCTTACCCATCCTTTGGAACTGATCACAATGGGAGACATATTGTTCATCATCCTTATGCAGAGAAAGCCAATAGTATCATGTTTATAGGATATTATAGGTTGTCCTATTTGCATCATAATGGCCTCCGCATGGATCATCATGTTATGCATGGAGGATTTCATGTACTTCATCTTATCTAATACATCTTTTGAGAATCCCTTCTAGTCCAAGATTGAACAAGTAGCCTTTGATCCATGTATAGGTGGCACTTTTCCTGACAATATTGTAGCACCTTGATGAAACCTCTTTATAAATTAGTAGTTGGATATGTCGGAAAAATAGGGATCCTCTATGGAGATTGCAGAGAGATGCTAATCAAGAAAACAATCATGTACAACCTCATTATTTGCAGTACTTGTTAGTCTTGATAGGAAATCTTCAACAAAATTTTGTTTACCTAACTTGTCAAGGATTGTTATATTCTTGTAGTAGTAAGAGCCACTTAATTATACTGCCATTGATATCAAATTTATTCATTAAATATATAATAGCAAGATGATCTTTATGGATAAAAATTGTGTATCCAGTGACATAATGTCTAAATTATTTGTTAATGACATATACAATTGCAAAAAATTATTTCCCAATGACATTATAATTTAGTTCATCTCTAGATAAGTTTTTGCTAATAAAATAAATTGCAAAGGGGTTCTTGTCTTCTTGCTAGCCTAAAAATGCCCCTAGAACTTTGTTAAATGCATTTATATTAATGTGAAATGGTATATTCCACTTGGGGCCTTCCAATACAGGGGTTGAGATAATTTTTTCCTTGATGTTCTCAAAGGATCTTTGGAATTCTTTTGTCTAGTAGAATTCAATGTCCTGTGAACAAGGGGAAGGCCATTTTGTTAAAATATTTGATGAACCTCATGGCCTAAAATAATCCTTACATATTTTTTCTTTTTGGGTTTAGGAAAATATTTAATTAATTCTCCTTAGTTTGATCTACTTCAATCCCCTTTAGAAGAGATATGATTCACTCACAATCATGTTGCATTTTTCATGGCTCAGTGACAGGTTCATTTTGTCACATTTTCTTAACACATTTTCAAGATTGGTTAAGGCCTCTTGGAATGAATATCCATATGGGGTGAAATCATCCATGTATTTCAATAGTTTCATGGAATAGATATGAAAATATGTTGAGGACAACTCATTGGAAACTTTAGGACCTTTCGTTGTGTGGGGAAAATTTGAAGGACCTTTAATGCATACATTGCACATAGGGTCTGTGCCAGATCTTCTACCACTGAGTAGTTATGGGAGGTGCGAGCATTAGGATTATGTGAGGTATTATTAAACAAACCTTTAGGGATGCAGGGAATCGAGTATACAATAGGTTTTTCAATATGGAGGGAGGCCGACGGGTCAGGAACTTCTTTACATTTGTTAGAGGACTCGAGAGGCATACCACAGTGACAGGTCCTCATCAAAATATGGACATCTGAATTCATCATATAAATGTTGGTGGAAACAGAATTAGGGTCATGCCTGGAGACACCCTAATTTCCCCCAAGCATGTTCACTGATGAGGATTCCTGCATCATATTCTGCCCTTGTTTCAAAGGGTTAGTTAATGCAGGAGGTTGTTGTTGTGACAACAATTTTTGTGCATCCTCAATCCAAGTGCATTGGTGAGTAAGGTGATATTCCTTACAAATATTACAAGGGAACTTCACCTTCTTCTTTCATTTTTTCCCCCACCAACATTACTATCAACCATTTTATTATTTCCTCCATGGCCCTTTTTACCCTTCTGTTTTTTCTTCCCCTCGGGTTGTTGGTTATCCTTGGGGTTCGTCGTCTGCATAGAATGTACATCGAGTGTTTCGGTGGTGGAGGCAGCCAAAATAGAAGTCTGGTTGGTCATGTAAATGTGTTGAACATGCACATAATAGATCTAGCTAGAAAATGCCACACACATTTGCAGAGAGAAATTGAGAAAGAAGAAGCAAGAGAGAAAGAATGGAAGAATTCTCATTAACCAAATGAATAATTGATAATTTACACCTGAAATAATTTGTGTAAATCAACCAATGCACACTAAAGGAGAATCCCATAGTGGTGGTCTAGAGTGATCTGGACACACACCAGTAGTTATGGGAGTAAACTTCCACCTAGTATATTCTCTCGGGAAGTTACGAGAGTGAACTGCCACCTAGTTGAGTTAACTACTCTACCAGTCTTTAGTTAACTGACTGAAACAAAGTGAAGTGAGGAGGAAATCAGGGAATAATGGGTAATGTGCTAGTCTGGTGGTGATCCTAAGGACAATGTATGCAAAATTAAGAAACCCCCCCTGGTCAAGGTACAATGTATGTAAAAAGAAGAACTGACGGTGGTTAGGAAACTATGTCCTTCACTCCAAGAAGACTTTGCAGAGAATGGAACTTATTCTCAGTGAAGGTCTTGGTGAAGATGTCTACATTATGTTCTGTTGAAGCACATAAATGCATGTTGATGATCCCATCGTGTACTAATTCCTATATGTAGTGCATGTGGATCTCAATGTGCTTCATCCATTGCCTCTGAAATGGATCTCTGCAAAACTTTAGAGTGCTCTAGTTGTCACACCAGATGATGATCAACCGATGAAAATGAATTCCCAACTCAGTGAGAATATTTTGTAGCCACATAGCCTAAATGGTTATGTTAACTACCCCTCTATACTCTACCTCAGTTGAAGATAGATAAATAACAACCTGCGTCTTGCTAGACCAACAGAAAGGCCCGAAACCAAGACTCAGTGAGTAACCGGATGTGGACTTGCGATCAGTTCTATCGCAAGCCTAGTCATAATTAGTGAACTCAGTGAGGTCCAATGTAGAGTCTACTTCATAATGAATCCCAAAGGTGATGGTGTCATGTATGTATCAAAGGATATGCTTTGCAGCCTTCCAATGTAGCTCATGCGGGCTCCTGCATGAACCTGGAAACGATGCCAACTGCATATGAGAGGTATGGTATGGAGTGTGTGAGATACAACAAGCTCCCCACTATATGTTTGTATAGTGTGATTTTAATCAGTGGAGTGTCCCTACCATCCTCAAGTTTGACTCCTGATATGAAAGGAGTCAGAGTAGACTTGCAGTCTGTCATGTGAAATCTCTCAAGGAGATCTCGTGCATACTTGGCCTGAGACAGTTTGATGCCTGATGCATCCTGGATGATCTCGAGTCTAAGGAAGAAGTGTAGCGAACCCATGTCCATCATTAATAACCTCTCATGTAGAATCCTCTTGACTACAAAAATCATTGAAGTTGAGCAACTGGTGATCAACAAATCATCAAATACATAACTAATAGTAGATTTGAATCAATTGTATTGAGCATGTAGACATTCGGGTATGATTTACAATGTAAAAAGTTCTGTGACAACGGGTAGGAGTCCATCTTGGCATACCATTCCCTCGGAGCCTGATTGAGGCCATAAAGAGACTTCTTCAGTCGATAGACCAAACATGAATCCTACATAAATCCCTGGGGATGCTCCATATAGATCTTCTCATAGAGATCGTCATGAAGAAACACATTCTTCAATTCCATCTGATGGACTTCCCATCTGTTGGTTGTCGCACTGGAAAGTGCCAAATGTATGGAATCCATCTTCGCTACTGGAGTGAAGGTCTCATAATAGTCAATGTCATGCACTGTAACACCCTGTTTCCCGCAGTTTGTAAAAATAACGGGAGTGGCCAAGAACTATGGAAAACTCATAAATGTGAATATGTGATGTAAATGGACCTTGAGGAAAAGGTCAATGAATGTGAATAACATTATGAATTTTATTGCAGGACTGCTGAGAGGGGATGTGTAGAAAAAGAGACCACGATGGTGATGGAAAGCACCTGGAAAGTTGGCGTTAACATCCACCGAGAATTAATACCGTATTTGGACTCCACTAGCCCGGAGAACCAAAAGTGGCTCGCTGGCCCCGAATTAAATGTCTCGCAGGCTGGTAGGTAGATGGATTAATGAGGGATGGGAGGTGAACCGCCCATCCGTAGAGTCGTTGGGCCTGACCAGCGCGAGGGTAATCACGCCACATATAACCTCGCAAGAGGATAAGGCATAGGGTAGAAGCGATTGGGGGGCAGACGCAAGGGGAGAAATCTGGCATTACGCAGAGTGAGTGATAGCAGAGAGGAAGGATTGCAACCTTTGCTCCTGGTCACTAGAAAACGGAGACGCACTCTCATAGCATCGTGGTCTCAGCTCGGGGGTGGCTATTGGTAAATCCGCTAGGAGTCGCTAAACCTACGGTTGGGTGGAAACGAGCACCCCTCTCAGCAGTTGCTTGACCCCTGGTGTTATTTCTGATAAGTGTTTTGCCTCTGGCATCTTGAAATATGTATATATGTTTATTCTGATAATTATGCTCATAAGCTGTGAAACTGTGAATGATTTCATTATAAGAATGATTGTATGGTGTTTTGATCAGTTCTAGTAGTGGTATAATTATATGGAAGGACTACGTATGGTTTATGTCCTCATGAATTCATTATTTGTGTGCGTACTGACCTAATTTAGACTTCATGTCTGGTTCTCGGGAGGATGACATCCTTATATACCTCAGGTAGTACCCTGAGTAAATCCCCCCATAGACATACCTTCCTTGAAAAACCCATCAAGAACTGGGAAGGCGGTTGTGAAGGCGTAAGGCCTTAGTAACCCTGCATGAGGAGGAACAATCCTCTTGAAAACTGAGATGACAGCATAACGATGAAGTAACGAATCGACGGATGAGATCCCATATAGAGATCTGTGGTCACTCACGACCGTCAGATCGGAGGAAGAAGATGGAGTGTTAAGTACTTTAACCCTGATAGGTATTAATCAACGGACGAGATTTCGTCGGGAATCTGCGGTCACCCACGATCGTTAGATTAGTAGGAGAAAGTAGGGCGTTAAATGCCTTACCCCTTTGTTTTCCTGTGCCTTCGTGGGTAGCGAAGAGTTTAGGACTGTAGATCCCCAAGGTTCATGAGATTATCTAGACCATGGATCTTTTCCACGCCCAAGGAGTCGTGGAAGAAGGCATGGGTAGGAACCATTATGAGTCGTCAGATCTCGGTTGAAAAAACCCGACAGTCGTTGGATCTGTCAGGAGTTCCCCAAGGGTTAAGAATCCAGTGTATAGGGGCTTTCCATTGTGGAAATCTCGGGATGGATCTAGACCGTCCGTCTAACGAAGGCCATGTGTTAAGAGATCACCCACTTCGGGAAACCGGGAGTCGGGAAATCGGGAGTCCTGTTGACAAGAGATCGAGGCTTTCCATTGTGGAAATCCCAGGATGGATCTGAACCGTCCGTCTAACGGAGGCCACGTGTCAAGAGATCACCCACTTTAGGAAACTGAGAGTCGGGAAATTGGGAGTCTTGTTGACAAGAGATCGGGGCTTTCCATTGTGGAAATCCCGGGATAGATCTGAACCGTCCGTCTAACGGAGGCCACGTGTCAAGAGATCACCCACTTCGAGAAACTGGGAGTCGAGAAATCGGGAGTCCTGTTGACAAGAGATTGGGACTTTCCATTGAGGAAATCTCGGGATGGAACTGGGCCGTTCGATGGACGGAGGACACGTGTCGTAAGAGTTCCCATTTCGGGAAGTCGGGAATCGCGGAATCGGGATTCCTGTTGACAAGAGTTCGGGATTTCTCCATGGTGAAAACCCCAAGATAGATCTGAGCCGTCAGATTGATGGAGGCCACGCGTCATGAGATATCCCCATTTCGGGAAATCAAGAATCGCGAGATTGGGAGTCCTGGTGACAAGGGATCGGGGCTTTCTTGGGTGGAAACCCCGGAGCAGTTGTGGACCATCCGATTTAAGGAGGTGACGTGTTGAGAGATTACCCGTTTCGGGAAATCAGGGATTGGGGATTCAGGAGTTCCATTGACAAGAAATCGGGCCTTCGCTTTGATAAATCCCGACCCATAATGACGAGACGATAGCAGGTGGCTGAGTCCCAAGGAACGGACAAGATTCCTTCGGGAAATCTCAGGGTCCGTAACAACCGTCCGATGTGAGGAAGAGATGCCAGTTTTACGCTGGGGCGCGAACGTGCATTAGGGTAAGTAGCGAGCAGATCTAGATGGCCAGCGTCCGCCCGCCCAGATCTACGGCTGAGGATGCATTCTGAAGCCCCATTGGTCAATCGCTAGCCCTGTCGAGGTTCGGCGGTTGCCAAGTCAAACGACTCGACATCACTATAGCACCGAGGCACGAAATATGAAAGAGGTACTGCGATCATTTGAACTGTGATCATGACCCACGATCACATGGGCACTGAGAGAGAGAGAAAGAGCTAGTTTACGCTGGGCCTCCATGGATATCTAGGGGTTCTGATTTGGTAGAAGACCAGAAAAATCCGATTTAGGTAGTGGGTATGTGACAAAGTGGTATCAGAGCATGGTTACAACACTCGGCCTGATTGGGCTCATGCACGAGTCACGCATAAGCTCCATTCGAAGTACTCCTATGAAGAGTAACCCCCTAACGTAACTCTCTTGTTCAAGATTGAAAACTTGGAAACGAGAACCCGACTGTGTATGCATGTGAAAGAGTTATAAATTATGCGCATATTATAAAAATATATCTAACTCTTGACTAATAATCAACGTTTGTCTTTTCACCTAAGCGGACAATTAGCCGCGGGAATTTACAGACGCAGAGAATGGTGACTCACCAAGAGATGGGAGAAGGCTCCCACAATAGAGACGAAGAGTCTGACAAAAGGAGAGCAATAGGAACCCCTCCAGACCTAGCCGAGACTGTGAGGAGTCTCATGGTTGAGTTGCAAAGCTACAAGGCCGACAATGAAAGGATGATGAAAGAACAAGAAAAGAAAACTGAAATTAATGCAGGGTTACTGCAGAGCTTATCTGACCTACAGCGACAAATGCAGCATGAACCTGAAGTGCAGAAACATGGTCGTATCAGTGACCATACTGAGAGAAGCACCTCAAGAAAGGTCCACCCCAGAGGTAAAGGAACAGTGCTAGACAATTCCACTGAGAAGGAAGCTGGCGATTCAGAAGGCTCTTCCAGCAGCAGGACCAGTTCCTATTCTCAAAGAAAACAGAAGAAGCAAAAGACTTCCAAGAGTCATAAATTTGAGGAATTCAGAAAGGCCAAACCTCCCTCCTTTGACGGTGAGATAAAGAAGGGAGAGGAAGTCGAGGCTTGGTTACTTAGACTGAAGAAATATTTCAGATTCCATGATTTTTCAGAAAATTTGAAGGCCCGAGTGGCCACTTTCAATATAAACGGAAAGGCTTCCATCTGGTGGGAAGATCTTAAGAACATGAAAGGGGTCCGCGAGGAGGACCTGTCTTGGAAACGGTTTGAGAAGTACTTTCGGAAGAAGTATTTTTCGGAAAGATATTTCGACGAGAAGGATAAAGAGTTTTATCAACTCAAACTGGGGCAACTCACTATAGAGGAATATGTCAACACATTCCTCGACTTATTGAGATATGTACCCTACATCAAAGCAGAGAAGGAAAAGGTGCAACGCTTCATCGGTGGGTTACCCAAGGAATACCGGAACCAAATCGAATTCGACGAGCCAAAGACCTTAGAAGACACTATACAAAAGGAAACATATTGTCATGAACAATATGGACATCGGGCAGAGTCTCGTGGAGACTGGAAACAGAAGAGTGGTTCGATATTTCAGAAAAAGGGGATTAAATCCTCAGGATTTAAGAGCTACAAGAAGAACCCCAGAATGAACTTTCCAACCCGGAGTGTACTCCAGCAGAACTTTCCCTCGGTGGACAGAAATAAAACTTCTGGACCTATACCAGTGAAGA
>ML808988.1:291232-321388 GCA_009831015.1 Picea engelmannii
CACTTCCTCCCACAGTAAAAGCACATAATGTTTTCCATGTTTCATTATTGAAGAAATATGTACATGATGCTAATCATATAATTGACTAGTCTGTGATCCAGGTGGAACCGAAGGGAGAATTTCTACCAGAACCCCAATGCATACTGGACAGAAAAGAAACCCCGCTTTGAAACAGAACCATTGCACAGGTCAAGATGCAGTGGAAACATTTTGGCCCAGATGAGGCTACATGGGAAATGGAGGATGCCATGAGACAGGCATATCCAGTTTTGTTTACTTCTGTACATGCAATTCATGTTAGTAGATAAGAACATCGAGGACGATGTTCCTTTTTAAAGGGGAGGGAATTGTAACACCCTGTTTCCCCCAGTTTGTAAAAATAACAGGACTGGCCAAGAACTATGGCAAACTCATAAATGTGAATATGTGATGTAAATGGACCTTGAGGAAAAGGTCAATGAATGTGAATAACATTATGAATTTTATTGCAGGACTGCTGAGAGGGGATGTGCAGAAAAAGAGACCATGATGGCGGTGGAAGGCACCTGGAAAGGTGGCGTTAACTTCCACCGAGAATTAATATCGTATTTGGACTCCACTGGCCCGAAGAACCAAAAGCGGCTCGCTGGCCCCAAATTAAATGTCTCGCAGGCTGGTAGGTAGATGGCTTAATGAGGGATGGGAGATGAGTCGCCCATCCGTAGAGCCGTCGGGCCTGACCAACGTGAGGGTAATTGCACCACATGCAACCTCGCAAGAGGATAAGGCGTAGGGTAGAAGCGATTGGGGGGCAGACGCAAGGGGAGAACTCTGGCATTACGTAGAGTGAGTGATAGCAGAGAGGAAGGATTCCAACCTTCGCTCCTAGTCACTGGAAAATGGAGACGCAGTCTCACAACATTTTGGTCTCAGCTCGGGGGTGGCTAGTGGTAAATCCGCTAGGAGTCGCTAAGCCTACGGTTGGGTGGAAACGAGCACCCCTCTCAGTAGTTGCTTGACCCCTGGTGTTATTTTTGATAAGTGTTTTTCCTCTGGAATCTTGAAATATGTATATATGTTTATTCTGATAATTATGCTCATAAGCTGTGAAACTGTGAATGGTTTTATTATAAGAATGATTGTATGGTGTTTTGATCAGTTCTAGTAGTGGTATAATTATATGGAAGGACTACGTATGGTTTATGTCCTCATGAATTCGTCATTTGTGTGCGTACTGACCTAATTCAGACTTCACGTCTGGTTCTCAGGAGGACGACATCCTTATATACCTCAGGTAGTACCCTGATTAAATCCCCCCATAGACATACCTTCCTTGAAAAACCCATCAAGAACTGGAAAGGCGGTTGTGAAGGCGTAAGGCCTTAGTAACCCTGCATGAGGAGGAACGATCCTCTTGAAAACCGAGATGACAGCATAAGGATGAAGTAACGAATCGACGGATGAGATCCCGTCGGGAGATCTGTGGTCACTCACGACCGTCAGATCGGAGGAAGAAGATGGAGTGTTAAGTACTTTAACCCTGATAGGTATTAATCAACGGACGAGATTTTGTCGGGGAATCTACGGTCACCCATGACTGTTAGATTAGTAGGAGAAAGTAGGGCATTAAATGCCTTACCCCTTTGTTTTCCTGTGTCTTCGTGGGTAGTGAAGAGTTTAGGACCATAGATCCCCAAGGTTCATGAGAGTATCTGGACCGTGGATCTTTTCCACGCCCAGGGAGTCGTGGAAGAAGGCATGGGTAGGAACCATTATGAGCAGTTAGATCTCGGCTGAAAAAACCCGACAGTCGTTGGATCCGTCAGGAGTTACCCAAGGGTTAAGACTCCAGTGTATAGGGGCTTTCCATTGTGGAAATCCTAGGATGGATCTGGACCGTTCGTCTAATGGAGGCCACGTGTCAAGAGATCACCCACTTCGGGAAATCGGGAGTCCTGTTGACAAGAGATCGGGGCTTTCCATTGTGGAAATCCTGGGATGGATCTGAACCGTCCGTCTAACGGAGGCCACGTGTCAAGAGATCACCCACTTCGGGAAACTAGGAGTCGGGAAATCGGGAGTCCTGTTGATAAGAGATCGGGGCTTTCCATTGTGGAAATCCCGGGATGGATCTGAACCGTCCGTCTAATGGAGGCCACGTGTCAAGAGATCACCCACTTCGGGAAACCAGGAGTCGGGAAATCGAGAGTCCTGTTGACAAGAGATCGGGACTTTCCATTGAGGAAATCCTGGGATGGATCTGGGTCGTTCGATGGACGGAGGCCATGTGTCGTAAGAGTTCCCATTTCGGGAAGTCGGGAATCGCGGAATCGGGATTCCTGTTGACAAGAGTTTGAGATTTCTCCATGGTGAAAACCCCAGGATAGATATGAGCCGTCAGATTGATGGAGGCCACGCATCGTGAGATCTCCCCATTTCAGGAAATTGGGATTCGTGAGATCGGGATTCCTGGTGACAAGGGATCGTGGCTTTCCTGGGTGGAAACCCCGGAGCAGTTGTGGACCGTCTGATTTAAGGAGGTGACATGTTGAGATATTACCCGTTTCGGGAAATCAGGGATCAGGGATTCAGGAGTTCCGTTGACAAGAACTCGGGCCTTCGCTTTGATAAATCCCAACCCATAATGACGAGATGATAGTAGGTGGCTGAGTCCCGAGGAACATACAAGATTGCTTCGGGAAATCTTAGGGTCCGTAACGACCGTCCGATGTGAGGAAGAGATGTCAGTTTTACGCTGGGGTGTGAACACGCATTAGGGTAAGTAGCGAGCATATCTGGATGGCCAGCGTCCGCCCGCCCAGATCTACGGCTGAGGATGCATTCCAGAGCCCCATTGGCCGGTCGCTAGCCCTGTAGGGGTTCGGCGGTTGCCAAGACAAACAACTCGACATCACTATAGCGCCGAGGCGCGAAATATAAAATAGGTACTGCGATCATTTGAACTGTGATCGTGACCCATGATCACATGGGAACGGAGAGAGAGATAAAGAGCTAGTTTACGCTGGGCCTCCATGGATATCTAGGGGTTCTGATTAGACAGAAGACCAAAAAAATCTGATTTAGGTAGTGGGTATGTGACATGCACCTGCTGAAATCCTTTTGCAACAACCCTGGCTTTGTATCTGCTAAATTGTCCATCCATTGTGCTCTTGGTCCTGTAGACCCATATACATCTGACAAGATTCCTTCTAGAAGGAAGGGGAACCAGACCCCATGTCTGGTTCTCGAGGAGAGAGTTGTACTCCTCCTGCATGGCATATTCCCAAAATGGATTTCCAACAGCCTCGCCATAAGACTATGGATCTGAATACTGAACCAAGAAAACATGCCTGGTTGGCAATGGTTAAGTGGAAATGAGTGCAAGGGGAGGCTCCTCAAAATCATATCAAATCCTTCTAGTATCGGTTGGATCACCAATAAGATCCCTTGAATCCTGAAGAGTATTCTGGGCCCACTTGGGCCTTTTCTCTAGCTCTACATCTGCATTTGGATGCACCGAATTTGCATTTGACTATACTGACTCTGTATCTATTTCATTTGAATCCTCTGAATCATAAATCTCGTCTAAATAAGAGTTGGCATCTGCATGTTCATCACCTATGACAGGTGGAAGAACAAAGGTGTCTGCATGCGGTTGCTGAGGTACATGCGAGACACTTTCCTTGAATTGGACACTACGCTCAATGATGAGCCGGTCTGAGGAAATATCAATGAGTCTGTATCCCTTCACACCATTGGGGTGTCCAACAAAAATACACTATGTGCTCAGTGGATCAAGTGTCTTCCTCTTTTCAGAGGGAATGTGGGCCCATGCATGTGAATTGAAAATGCGAAAGTGGGTCACTTCCGGTTTGAGGCGGCTCTAGGCCTCATAGGGGGTATTATCCTTGATAGATCTATGGGGATATCTATTTTTTATTTAGGTTGCACAATTAAGTGCTTCCACCCATAATCGTTGTGGAAATGACTTTTCATGTAGCATGCAAGATACCATCTCTTTTAGAGATCTATTTTTCTGCTCAACAACTTTGTTTTGCTGCAGACTATATGAAATTATGTGTTGCAACTGAATCCCTACCTCATGAAAAATATTTTGGATCTCATGGTTGACATACTTTCCCCCATTATCAGTTTAGAGTACTTTTATTTTGTTTCTTGACTGTGTCTCAACCAAGGCTTTGAAATCTTTGAGGTGTTGAAAGACCTCTATTTTTTGTCTAAGAAAGAAAATCCATGTGAAGTGTTAGAAATCATCAACAAAAATGAGAACGTATCTCTCTTTTCTGATTTATGGATGCGGAAAATATCCCATGAGGTCACTATGGATGAGATCTAAAGGAGAGGAATTTCTCTGAGTCTTTCCTTTGTCTAATTTCTCTTGAGGGTGTGTTCCAAGAACACAACCCTCACATATTCGTTTGGATAAATGGATGGTTGGTAGACCATCAACCAATCCTTTCTTTCTAATTTGTTGCACATATCTGAAATTTAAATACCCGAAACTTTTGTGCCATATCCTACTGCTTTCATCAGCATGAGTAAGCAATAAAGCGGAATCTAGTTCAATAAATTCAAAAAATGTATACAATCTAGATTGACGATTTACCTCACCGGTAGCAACCCTAGAATTGGTTTTCATGTCATATATGTCCACTGCATCAGGTGTGAATATGAACTTCTTTTCGGTGTCATATTTTTTCATCTGATACATGGAGAGAATATCGACGGAAAGTTTGGGAACGTGAAACACATTCTCAAAGCTTTCATTGGTGATTTCAATCCTTGCTTTGTCGGTGACCTCTACTGGAGAGTTATCCCCCATCAGAATAGGAGGAACTTTGCATGAATCCAATGAAGAATAGACTTCTTTTTTCGCATCCATGTGAAGTGATGCTCCTAGATCTACGATCCAAGCAACGAGAGAGGATTTCATGGCAATCAAGGCATGGCTAGAATTGTCTTTCTTGGGATTCTGATCTTTTAGCTTCTTCTTATTGGCACCCTCAGGGATGCGATCTCCAAGGTTATTTTGTTGAAGTATTTGAGTCATTAGATATATTTGTTTCTCCATGCATGCAGATTCTGGATGGAATCCTCTATGGAAGTATGTTCATTTCTCCCCTTTTCTTCCCTTTCCACCTTTGGATCCAAATGCATCGATGAAGGGTTTTGAGTACCCTTCCTTATTTGGATTTGCATGTGCTTTCCTTTTTTGTTTATATTTAGATTTATGATATTGATGACCACTTTAATCTTTCACACTAAGTGCATGCACCTTTGGGCTATTGATTTTTCCCATGTTGATGAGCTTGGTCTTCTCTTGTGTCAGGGATTCAATAAATTCATCAAGAGAAGGAATCTTCTAGGTGGCTCTAGAGCCAAATTTAACTGAATGGAATGTGGATACGAACACTAAGAATTTAGGACCAAGTTTGAAGAGAATGGTGAAAACCATTTTTTATCCTCCTTAGATTTATCAACCCCACAAGCCTTGAGTTGCAATAGTAAATCCTTAAATTTTGTAAAGAAATCTTGGAGATTGTCGAAGCTTTTTGGATCCAATGTGAGAAATTCTACCTCGACCATGTGTCCCCTCATCTCATCCTATTTTCCAAAGAGCCCTACCATTGTGGTCCATGATTCATTGGGGGTTTTATAGGAAGATATGTGAAAAAGGAGTTCGAGAGAAATGACACTTCAAATTGTTTTGAATGCTTCATCCATTCGATTTAGATACTTGGATTTTTCTATGGATGATTTTGGTTCTGTTTCCATGTTCATGGTTAACCTGTACAATCCTCTACTTCGAAGATGCATGATTATCCTCTCCTTCCATGCAAAGTAATTGTAAGGTGTAAGAATGAATTATTTTGGGAATTCCATTTTTCCGCTGTCTTCAATCTTTGGTACCTTCAAAAATAATTCGGTGTGTCTTTTTCTTAGCAGTCTGTCATCTCCGATACCATCTAAATGTGTTGAACCTACACATAACAGATCTATATATAAAATAACACACACATTTGTAGAGAGAAATTGAGAAAGAAGAAGCAAGAGAGAAAGAATGGAAGTATTATCATTAACCAAATGAATAATTGATCATTTACACATAAAATACTCTGTATAACTCAACCAATACACACTAGAGGAAAATCAAATGTGCCATATTGGTGGTCAATAGTGATCTGGACACACACCAACAGTTATGGGAGTAAACTGCCACCTAGTATAGTCTCTCGGGAAGTTACGGGAGTGAACTGCCACCTAGCTGAGTTAACTACTCTATCAGTCTTCAGTTAACTGAATGAAACATAGTGAAGTGAGGAGGATATCAGGGAATAATGGGTAATGTGTTGGTCTAGTGATGATCCCAAGGACAATGCGCATTAGTTGGTGATGATCCCAATGTTGCATGGTGACAATACCAATGTAGCATCTAGACTCCACTCAATTGATCAAACTGAAGTGAAAAATGAAGAGAATATTCTCCCTAGAGGAATATTCTTCCTAAAATATAGGAGACTGAATAATGACTAATAAACAAGAAAACACCTTAGGAGAAAAATATTCTAGGTGTGTGTAAAGTAACTCCAACAGGCCACAGATGGCTGGAACGATATCTGTTGCATTTGGGACAAAACCAAATTTGTGGTCTTGTTTTGTGTCGAGCCAACGATACCATTAGTGTGAGTCCCGAAATTTGGTTTGGTCAGGTCAAATTTTGATCGTGGCGCATCAGGAAGAATCTCATACAGCATGTCATATTTTGAATAAATCAACTCCACCTGTTGATCTCTCATGATAGCCTCATCTTCGGAAAAAACCCCTGACGTCACGACATCCTTGGAGATATACGACACCAAAGAATTTAGGAACCACTCAAGAAAAAATGCAGGAGGGAACTTGAACTTAATAAATCTCTTAATACAATGCCATTCCCGAATATGATCCTAGAATTCTTTTTCGTTATAGATGAAGTGAAACTATTCTATCTTTTAGGAAAGGAAGAAACAAGAAACTTTGGGTAAATAAGTCCTTTTTTTTATTTTTGCACACACACCTTAAGCTATAAAAAAACATAAAATCATGCAATGCACATGAACATGCAACTAAAAATATTTTTCTTTTCTTTTAGAAATGAAAACAGGGAAGAAAGAGCTTGAGTTCATCTACAATTTTTTTATTTTTCTATTTGATATTTTGAAACGAAAATAAAAAGAGAAAAACCAAGCAACATTTTCTTTTTCTTTTTTCAAAGCATACAAAGAAAGAAGGAAAACAAATGAAAGGTTGACTTAGTTCCTAAGGGACTTCCAAGAGGCAGGGATTCACCAAAATCCAAAAATGAATCTAAAGCTTATAAACAACCTTCAGAATTGGTAAACACAAAAGGAAATGAATTCAAGACCAGAGAGAAATTATTTCAATTCTATAAGCAATATGATACTAAAACTCTATTAACAGACAAAGAACAGAGACACCTAGTGCTCAGGAAGAGTTGAGATCCCAAAGGTTTTTTCGAAAAATGGAAGAATTTCGAAAAAAACTCTAAAATCCTACAAAAATGCAGGTTGTGTACTCAATCAACCTACTTATGTACGCATTCTGATTGACTAACATGTCATGTATAGGTCTGAAGATTAAAGAAAAAAGAAATAATATTCAGACTTACAACTTAAACCAAGAAATTGGATGAACACCTTATAGGTGACTAGAGACTTAAATAAACCCAGAAAGCACAGAAATACAGAAATTGCCACTGCCACCCAACCTATAGAGAACCTCCTCTTCACTTGTTGAAATCAATGTCTTGGGCATTAAAGAAGAAGAAGAAATGTTTCTAGATCAGTGATCACTACAAATGTGGGTTACAATTTCCCCTTATCTATGCCATATCAACTTTAACCATAAAATATTTCAAAATTTTATTATAGCGCCTAAATATAAGTCCAAGAGTAAAATACTAAAAACATCATGAAGGTGAGTGCAAAAATTAAAATGTAAGGCAGACAAATTGTTATCATAGACCATATAAATGATAAGAGGAGGAATAACTATTAGGTTTCCCTCCCATAACGTTTTAGTTTAGATTTTTGAATTCTTATTCTTCATTCATATATTAATAATTATCATGTTGATGGTGATGAGAAACCCAAATATTCTAAGGTCCCAAAGTCCTTCAAACAAGCATTGGTTGGGCAGGAAGTCAAAGGCCTATTAAAGTCTACAAGGGAACAATAAATCTTGAGGTCCATTTGTTGGTTTCTTTGATAATAACTCTAAGAGTGATGATGTCGTCATTGGTATGGTAGTCCCTACATTATCCTACTTGACCTCTATCTCTAAATTTCCCTCTCTCCAATTGTTCAAAAATAATTGTATCAAGTACAGTGGCATAAAACTTGGTCAAGATGTCTCCAATCAAAACAGTCCTATAGTTATTGCCAATTGGGTTCAAAACTATTTATTTATTTATAATTAGGATGCATGATCTAGGATGAGTTCAAGACAACAACAAACCCAAGGAAACAACCTTGTTGAAAATATCTGCAATAGGAAGAGCAAGCCAATCTAAACCATGCTCGAGAAATTCATCTTGGTGTATCTCCCTCAAAATCAACAACTTTTCTAGAGATCAATTTGTAGATAGCTCTCATAATGTCAATGAGGAAAAGGAGGTGGCGAGTGGTAGGGGAGAAGACATGTATTAGTAACTAGCCTAAAATATCGTAAAGGGAGGTGGAAGGAGACACAAGTTTGGGGAGTAACATTGCAAGGAAGGGATTTCTTAGGGAGTGCCAAAATGTCCTAGAAAAATATTCATTTATGAAATATAAGAGAAGAAGATATATAAACTAGTTGACTCTCAAAATATGTTCAAGGAAAACATAATCATATATAGCACCAAATGGAGAGGGTTTGTACTTAAGCTTATGTAATAGAAATTACAATTGATAGTTAAATTGTATAATAGTATTTTTATGATCTTTACTAACGTTTATTAGAATTGTTGAATGTTTTACATCATTGGAATGACATCTTAGTTGTAACTTATTTGAAATGTTATTATTGTATGTGCACTTTGATATGATGTAATATGATTATTGTTTCATATCATATGTTGTAATATTAGATAAATAACAAAGAAATTAATTATTGCATGAAATAAATAATAACTTTTCATTTTGAATGTTTTTTTTTGTAGAACAAGGATCTTCCAAAAGATCTGGATGATCCTCATCAAATAGATCCAAAAATGTTGGGTCCGATGTTGAGATGTCAGATGATGCTCATGATGAAACATATATAGATGATAGTGAGTTTGATGTCGATGTAGATGACAGTGATGATGATCATGATCACGATGGGGATGATGATGATGAGGCAGTTGTTGGTAGCATCCAGTGACATTCATGATCATATAGACTGCATCATGGATCATTTTTTATATATGGTTATAATGCCTCTTTTCAAGGTTACTATCATATGTATCATTTTCACGGCCTCCAGTACCATATTATTGAGTTGTATCATTTTGACATGTATAATTTTGACTTGTATCATTTGGACATGACGTATCATATTGACTTGTATCATTTTGTCTTACATAATTTATCATTTTTATTTATATCAGTTGTACATGATGTATCATTTTGACTTATGTCGACTGTTGGACATGTATCATTTTCACATGTTATTGATCTACTGGCATATTTGACTTTCACTTGTTTTAGTTATATATGATGATGATGTAATATTATTAGGTTTCCAGGAATAACTATTAGGTTTCCCTCCCATAACTTTTTAGTTTAGATTTTTGAATTCTTATTCTTCATTCATATATTAATAAGATATTACTAAAACTCTATAAGATAAAAAAAAAATTACCTTAAAAATCGCCAAAAGTTTATAAAAACTATATAAAATACTTAGAAATTTGAATATTTTTACAAAAATATCGCCAAACATTTATAGTTGACATATGAAGGATTAGTAATATTCGCCAAGGTTTCTACATTTTAAAATATATTTCCATCCTTAAAATCATCCCTGATGATGTTATCAATATTGACTCGTCATTTTTTATATATTGAAAGTGGTTGATGATTTTTGGATGTATATTTATTACGTATGATGTTTTTCATTTAATGTTCATGATGGATGTTGTCAAATTCACTTAAATTATAGATATTTGAATCACTTGTTTTAATTATAGATGATGATCATGTTATAATAATTATCTTTTTATTTAATATATATTGGATGTTGTAGATTT
Organism: Picea engelmannii; assembly: GCA_009831015.1. NCBI lineage: Eukaryota > Viridiplantae > Streptophyta > Pinopsida > Pinales > Pinaceae > Picea > Picea engelmannii. The sequence goes on from ML808988.1 coordinate 301,506, forward strand.
TATTTTGATGGATATTTAATAAGTATAATGATGTTGTTAATTTGTATGGATGTTGGTTTCCCTAAAAATTCTTTATAAATGTTATCTTATAAAACATTTCAAATGCATTTATATGACTTATTGTATATCATATAAGTTATTTAAGAGACATGATATATTTAACTAATTAAATTGAAATAAAAAAATATTAAATTAATAACTGTAAGAAAAACAAGAAGTAATTTTGGAAGAAAAAAATGAAGCAACAATGGAAACCAAATTGGAAGAAAAATTGGAAATCACACCAAAAGCAAAACCGGAAGCCAAACCAAAAGAAAAAATAGAAGAAAAAATGGAAGCCAAAAGGGAAGAAGACCTAGAAGAAAAACTAGACGTAAAACTAGAATCCAAACCAGAAGCCAAACTGGAAGCAAAATTGGAAGCCATATTAGAAGCAAAACTGGACGTAAAACTAGAAGCCAAATTGGAAGAAAAATTGGAAGGCATGTCAAAAGCAATAATGGAAGCCAAATTGGAAGTAAAATTGGAAGCCACACTAGAAGAAAAATGGGAACAAAAACGGGAAGAAAAAATGGAAGATAAATGGGAAGAAAAACTAGAAGCGAAACCAAAAGCCAAACTGGAAGAAAAATTGGAATCCATATCAAAAGAAAAACTGGATGTAAAACTAGAAGCCAAACCAGAAGCCAAACTGGAAGCAAAATTGAAAGGCATATTAGAAGCAGAACTAGAAGCAACACCTTGCGCTAATCCTGAAAAGATTTCAGGCACTATTCCTGACACTAAACTTGGAGCTATTCCTAGAAATAATTCTGACGCTAAATATGGTGCAATTATAAAAAAATATTGATTGTGCCCAATTTTGCGTCGGAAAAGGTGTCCAATTCATGAACTGAAATACACTAAATTTCGACTCTATTTTAGGTGGTAATTGCATGTTCTGTTGTAGTGCATATTGATGGGAATCCCCTCTACGATGGAAGAAAGAGCCCTTAAGAGGGTTCTCAATGATTTCATGGAAGCCTCGAGCACCTCAATCAATCATCTCAAGTCCCATATCTTCTTCTTCAACACACCACTCTCCATTTAGTTCCACATCTCTTGCATTCTCGGTTACTCAAGGATCTCCCTTCCATAAAAATACCTTGGGGTTCCCCTGCTTACTGCTACAGTGTGAAACAACTCATGGGAAGACTTACTTTCATGGCTTAGCAAAAGACTCTCTAGTTGGACCTTCTATCCCCTCAATATCATTGGTCGAATTGTACTACTCAAATATGTCCTCAATATCAATAAGATTACCATTTATCTACTAATCATTTGGTTATCCCCATTGATGATATCTAGGAAAAAATTTGGAAGTCAAATCTCTAGCCTAAAGTGGCAACCTTTCATTAGCAGGTTAGTCATGGGAATATCCTCACTTGGGAACATATCCTTAGACGAGGTTTTATTGGACCTGTTATTTGTGTGTTATGCCCATAGGAAAAAAAATCTATGGAATACCTTCTCAATTCTTTATCCTTCAACAATTCTCTATGGGATCAAGAAGCCATCTCCTTTCACCAAATTGATCACATCAAAGACTCTATCGAATCAATGATCTCCTCCTAGAGAGACACATTTTTCCACAATCCTTTCCTAAACAGTATATGGAAGCTCTTCCTGGGATTCTTATTATGGGGGATTTGGAAGGATCGTAACCGAAATATCTTCAAAGATGAGTCTTAAAAACCTTCCCTCATTTGGATTCGAATCAAATAGGACATTGAGGAGACTACTCTTAAATAAAAATGGGAATCCAATGATCTCAAATGTAATCTGCATGAACAACCCCTTCTTTATATTTTGCTTCTCTCATCCCCACCTTCCTCCCATCCCCCTGCACTCCCCCGGCCCACTTCCTAGATGCTCTCCCCCATTTAGGCTTTGTCAATCTTCATTTTGATGGAGATTATAAATACAACCTAGGAATTTCAAGTTGTTATAACATAAATTTGTCAAGGGTCGTACGTCGTAGCCATGAGCGCAAATCACAACACTCAAAGCGACTCATGCCAGGCCCAAAATCAATGGCCGAAGCCTGAAATAGATCTGGAACCTTCAATTATCTAGAATTCTACGCGTCATTAGATCCTCAGCTCTGAAGGTTTTTCTTAGAGGGAAATGTGGTTTGAGAATCGAAATTACCAAAGGCCGATTCGCGAAGCAGATCTCAGTCGTTGATTCGAAGAGGGGAGATCTGATCTGTCAATCTAAAGCACCAGAGTTGGGTCGTTGATCAGGAAGCCTCATCTCAGATCACAATATCAATGGTCACACTCCATTGCAGGGTCAGAAGGTGTGCACGTTTTAAAATTTTAAGGGTGGGCCGAAATCGAAACTGTGGTTTTTGGAAAGGGATGCGTGGTGGTTCATGGTGAATTGTAGGGAAAAAAGTGGTTTTCTTTCAGACCACCCTTGGTAGCGCCCACAATTGTGCAATTGCATAGGTTCATGGCCCTAGGTCACATTGAGGATGGAGCAATGGAGAGGAGCTATGCCAAAGGCCAAAAGCACCTCGCTCCACATCACCCATGCGCATACATTATCAGAAAGCCACCTACAAAGGTTGCATTGGCCACAAACAAAGACCATTCATGGCCTCGAGGCATCGGGATGGACTCACAGAAGTCATTGGCACCGTCTGAGAAAAGTTATGGGTGTCAGGCCCAGTTCTAATCCCAGTGAATACAATTATTGAATATTGTGGGTAGTAGTAGAGACCTTACCTCATCCCATAAATGGAAAACGTTGTAGAGAGCAGCCATGAAGGCACACTTACGATCCGAAGCTTCCTTATGGGAAATGTTTCCTGTAAATCACATAAATACGTCGAGCTCATGTCTAACATAATGAGGTCTGCACAACTTGACAGAGAGGGCATCGACTGATGGATTTGAAGGCTATGATCTGATCACATTCATGGTAGTTGCAACATTTTAGTATATATAGGAAGTTTTTATATTTTGTTAAGGTCGATGGTTGAGCTAGGCTCCCTTACTGTAATATTTTGATGAAGAACACTGGTTCTCTGGTTATGTATTTGATTTTGAAACATCTTGGTTAATCTCAGTCAACTTTCTTGCTCCATATTATTTGCCTCTAATACTGAGAGAGTTCATGATTGACTAATACACATGGATTGTTATGATTGTATTATGATGAATGTTGTATTATAGTGTTGTTATAATTTCTTTTAGTTTCTTTGAAATTTGAATTCAAGAGGATCTTGTGTTTGAGATTTTTTCTCCTTAGGCTATTGGAAGACCTGATGTCCATAGCAGACCTCTACACTTTCTCACCAAAGTGTTCCTCGCATTCACCTTTACTCCAACTTACTGACTGAAGTTGATACAAGACCTCAATTGCTTGTGCATGCCAACCTAGATTTTCTGAGTTAGAACGTTATTATCTCAAGTATTATCCATTTGACCCCCTTAAAACTCATTTACATTTACTGTATAAAATGATGGGTACTAGGCTTATCCTCATTACAGTCTGAGGGTGATTCCTAGTGCTAACATAAATGGCGTCGTTGTCGGGGACGGATTTGAGCAGATTGAAGAGCTCCCTGGGAAGAACGACATAGATCCAACTCTTGATTGTAGACAAGAGAGGGATATAGAAAATTGACTATAATCATCTACCTGATGAGTCCACAATTAGAGACTCCACTGGGGAAGATCTTATTGATAGAAAGATGAAGGGAATGACTAGCTATCATCTTATGAGCTTTCTGCATGAACTTTTGTTATTCTTTGTCATCTCATTTTTGTTTTTCCCTTCACATATAAAGAGAATCATATTTTTATTTGTTTATTCAGTTGATCACCAACCTTCCTTTATATATGCATCCTTGGAAGAAGCAGACCTTCTTTTTTCCTATGTTGTAGATGTTGATATTATATCCTCAGCTCAGCCTACTCATAAAGATTATCTTCATATTGAAACCCCTCCTGAACTCAATCACCCTTGCATCCCTAGGGAGGTTGAAACTGATCCACAACCTCCTCAAATCTCATCACATCCTATTGTTACTGTTGAGCCTTGCCATCAGTGTGTTAAGCCTCATATTCAGCCCACTAGTTTTCAAACTAGAATCAGAGACAAGTTGTTTAAACCTTTAAAGATTCCATATCATCTTCATCCTTATCCTCTTGATTTTTGATGCAGGGGCATCGTAAGCGAGCCAACAAACAAAGTGAAAAGGTGAAGGACAATTGGAATTGCACCAGCAGACGTTTTGAGAACATTTTGAATTTCAAAAGATAAAACATTAATGAAATATATGAAAGGATGTATTTGCATTTATGTTTTGGAGATTGTAAATAGATCTTTAGTGTTTCTCTCATCTGTCCGATATGAAGGCATTTAATTGTAATGAATGTGAAGTAGGTAGCTTTAATTCCGATTAGATAGCTAGAGTTGTAAGAGGGAAAACTCTAGAAAGTTCCCTCGTAGGTATTGTATGAAGGGAATTATTCTCAATTGTAAGCAGTAGAGCAAGAGAATAGGAGAGAAGAAGAACAGAGACTATAGGAATCCTATAAGTAGATAATTGTTTCTATTGAGCCCATGTACAAATGCACTTGGATTAATATAAAGAATATTTGATCCAATTTCATGGTGTTTTTATGCATTATGTTTACATATTTGAATGGTATGTTTATAGTATGTTTATATTCTCTATTATGCATGTGTTTCCAATGCTATGTGTGTATATGATCTTGATTTCATGATGAATGTATGAAGTCTGTGAGAAGATAATTGTAAGTCTCAATTGTTTCTCTTCCTGAGAAATCCTACAAGGAGTGCAGTGAGAGTCCGCAAGATTGCATTGACGAAGTTCTGAGTTTTATCTCGGAAAATCTTAGGAGGGATACCGTTGTTCTTATACCAACAAAAGTGCAGGTGTAGCACAAGAGTCGTGAAAGGTGTGCGCAGGCTAGAGAGAGTCTTAGACTTTACCAACCAAGGAGGAAGGTTGAAGAACTGTTGTTGTAGAAAAGTGCATAGGGTCGGAGGTGCTGGATAACCAGAGGTTATTGTGAATTCCGCAAGGAGTGCGCGCAAGAATCCCTTTGATTCCTTGAATCCATAACAAAGGTCAATATCAGAAAGGATAGAGAATTGAGAGAATTCAAAGGAAGAATGAAGTCTGAAACTACTTCACAAAAGTTAAGTCTGAAGAAAAGGAGGCTAAAGAAATTGGGTAGAAGTCTTTGGGAAGTCCGAACGAATGGTCGAAATTCTTAGAGGGAGAATCGCAAAGTTCTGTGGGACATTGGATCTTGTATACCAGTGGGGAGATTAAGGCTGAGTGTCTTTCAATACTCGTAAGCTCAAGAGGGATAGTGGTCATTGGATCCAGACCAACGAGGGTCATTGATCACGTGCTTGAATTCTCCATTTCATAAGTCGGGGCATGGAGGACGTTGTGACTCGGAGTCGAGAGTTGCGAAGTCCCGATTTGTGAATTCTCAATAGAATCAGGACCATCAGATCACGAGAAGCTTAGAGTCTTCAATCATGATGAGGAATCATCGTGATTTCAGCTATCAGTGAAAGGTGTTATTGCATTACAAATCGTCGATACGCAAAATCTTGAATTGCCGAAAGATTTGGCCCCGGGTCGCAGTCGAGGGCCACGTCAAGAAAGTCAAGGGAGGAATCAAAGGACCCGATATACCTTTTTGGTGGACTGTGTGGTCACGTTAGTTGGTCACATGGATGTGAGTTGGTGCTTAGTGCTTATTCACACAGGCATAACTCCTAAGAAGGACCTATGGATAGACATTTGTGTGTTGAGGATTCATGTGGGGAATCAAAGAGTCAATCAAACTCAAGGGGGAGATTAAGAACGATCCTTAGACCGGGAGGTTGAGTAGAACCTGTTGAGGTAGAGGTGTTGTGTCACACGGTATTAGAGCCTAGCGTAGCATAAATCTTTGTTTTCTGTAAGCAGGATAGGACAGAAGGCAAGTTGTGATTCGAATTCTGCGTGGAACAAATTTGAACAATGTCGCCCATAAGACGTCAAGATAGACCAATTCCCGATCCATTTGTGGAAATGGATATGAGAGAACTCCTTTCTCGATTAGATGCCATGGATACAACACAGAGGCAGACAGATGAAGCTGGAGATGTCAATGAGGCTGAAATCAAAAATGAGGGTGGAGTTGGAGAAGAATTTGCAGTCGAAGATGCTGCAAAAGAACGTATATTCAGAGTTGTTGAGAGAATAGGTTCTAGAGAAAATATGGACATTCCAATGTATGAAGGAAACTTAGACGTTGAGGAGCTGCTAGATTGGCTTAGAGATCTGGACAAGTACTTCGATTATGAATATATCGAAGAGGATAAGAAAGTCAAACATGTCGTCACTGGACTTAAAGGGCATGCAGCACTGTGGTGGGATGAACTACAGGCTGACAGGCATTGCAAAGGCAAGAAAAGAATCAAAAGATGGGATAGAATGGTTGCAAAGATGAAAGCCAAGTTTATACCCAGTGACTACCAAGTTAATTTTTTTTGAAGAATGCCTAATTTCAAACAGAAAGGAATGACAGTGAAAGAATACATTGAAGATGAAAAGGTCGCCAGATACATGAATGGTCTGAGATATGAAATTCAGGACAAGATGAGCATGGTGATGATTAGAAATGTGGAAGATGCTTATCAGATTGCTCTGAAAGCTGAAGAGAAATTGGACCGAAAACAAAGTCAAAGAGGCAGAGGTAGAAGTCAGAGTAGAGGCAAAGAAATTGACCAAGACAGTTTATAGAAGCCTAAGGAGGAAGAAAAGAAACCTCATACTCACCCAAAAAGGGGAGGATGTTCACAGGGAAGACAATCTGCCGACAGGAATACTTTTCCGCGAGCCAGAGGAAGATGAGATAAAGTGTTTTGTCTGTGGAAAGGTCGGACATAAGTCTTATGAATGTCCTAACAGAAAAAGAGATGGAGGAGGCAAAGCTCACATTTCAGAAGTGCAAAGGCGAAATGTTGAGGCAGAAGATGCAGAATGTGGAAGATCCTTAATGATGAGGAAAATTCTCTTAAAGCCAGAGAAAGAGGCGGAGAATCTAGTCCAAAGAAACAGTTTGTTTATAACTGCTTGCAAGACCAAGGATAGGGTATGAAAGGTAATTGTGGATAGTGGAAGCACAGATAATCTAGTCTCCACAGAAATGGTGGAAAATATGGAATTGGAGACAGTTGCACATACGATCCCATACAGAGTCTCGTGGTTGCAAAAAGGACATCAGGTAACAGTCACTAAACAATGTTTAGTTGAATTTAAGATAGGGAGTTACAGAGATAAAATCTTATGTGATGTTATACCCATGGATGTTTGTCATATTTTTTTGGGTAGACCGTGGCAATATGACATAAAAAAAAATCATGATGGGAGAAAGAACACGTATACCTTAGAGAAGAATGGTAGGACGCATATGTTGCTTCCAATTGAAGATAAAAAGGTGAAAGAAGAAATAATAAATATTATACTTCTCATGAGTGGGAAGGAGCTTCTTGATGAAGTCAAGAAAGAAGAAGACATGTAGTTTGTTGTAGTGAGAAAACCCAGAGTCATTTTGACAAGTACTTCGATAGACGATCTACCGGAGGAAATTCAGGAACTGCTGGAGAATTTCGCTGATATCGTGGTGAACGATTTACCTTGTTCGTTTCCACCCATCAGGAGTATAAGCCATCACATTGAACTTATGCTTGGAGCAAGTTTACCAAACAAAGAAGCATATAGATTGACACCGCAGGAGCATGAGGAGGTCAAGAAGAAAGTCCAGGATTTGACGGACAAAGGATTGGTTAGAGAAATCTTGAGTCCATGCACTATTCCAACAATTCTAAGTCCAAAAAAGGATGGTGGATGGAGAATGTGTACCGACTCAAGAGATATAAACAAAATCACCATTAGGTATAGATTTCCTTTACCGAGAATGGATGACTTGATGGATTGCTTAAGTGGAGTAAAGTTTTTTTCAAAACTTGATTTGAAAAGCAGATATCATTAGATTCGAATGAGAGAAGGTGAAGTTTGTGGTTGTGTATCTTGATGATATACTAATCTTCAGCAAGACTGAGGAAGAACACTTGAGACATTTAACTCTAGTAATGAGGAGATTGCAGCAAGAGAAGTTGTTGATAAACTTGAAGAAGTTATCTTTCATGAAGAAATAACTCATTTATTTGGGGTTTGTGATCTCTTCAGATGAGTTCAATATGGATCCTGAGAAAGTAAAAGAAATCAAATATTGGCCATCGCCAAAGAACATATTTGAAGTCAGAAGCTTCCATGGATTAGCCATTTTTTAATGGAAGTTCATCGAAAATTTTAGTGGAATTTCTGCACCAATGATGGACACATACAAGAAAAGACATAAATTTTTTCAATGGACAAAGGAAGCAGAGAGAAGTTTTAAGTTGTTGAAGGATAAAATAACTGGACAACCAGTTTTGGTTCTACCAGATTTCAGTAAAACATTCCAAGTCAGATGTGACGCAACTAGATTTGCAATTGGAGCAGTCTTGAGTCAATACAATAGACCGATTGCATACTTCAGTGAGAAGCTAAATGATGCCAAAGTGAAATATTCCACGTACGATAAAGAATTTTATGCAATCATACATGCATTAAAGAAATGGAGGCACTACTTGATTCCGAAAGAGTTTGTCTTGTATAGTGACAACCATGCTTTACAATTCATAACTCGACAAGAGAAGATAAACCAGAAACATGCGAAATGGGTCGAATATATGCAGAACTTTACTTTTGTTATAAAGCACATTTATGGAACTGCTAACAAGGTTGTTGATGCATTGAGTAGGAAATGTTTAATTCTGCAGGAGTTTCGTGTGAAGACCTTAGGTTTTGATAGCCTTAAGGATATGTACAGAGATGATCCAGATTTTAAATATGCTTATGAAGCATGCGAGAATCTAGTTCTCAGAGATAGAAGCAAATGGATCGAGTATTTGATTCAGGATGGACTATTATTCAAGGGAAATCAGTTGTGTATTCTGAAGAGTTCCATGAGAGAGAATCTTCTGAAGGAAAAACATAGTGGCAGATTGGTTGGACATTTCGGTCGTGAAAAAAAGTTTGTGCAACTGAAAAACTTATACTATTGGCCAGATATGAGGATAGATGTCAAGAAATTTGTGAACAAATGCAGAATTTTCCAACACGCGAAAGGGAAAAGACATAATACATGATTGTATCAACCATTTCCAGTACCAGAGAGGCCGTGGGATGCGGTAAGCATGGATTTTGTGTTAGTATTGCCGGGGAAACAGAGCGGTTGTGATTCCATATTCGTGGTAGTCGACAAGTTCTCTAAAATGGCACATTTCATTCCATGTAAGAAAACCAATGATGCAACTCACATTGCAAACTTGTTTTTAAAGGAAGTTGTTAGACTTCATGGGTTACCCAAGAGTATAGTTTCAGATCGAGATACCAAATTTGTTGGTCATTTCTGGAGGACAATATGGAATAAGTTGGGAAGATAATTGTCTTTTAGCTCATCATATCACCCTCAGACGGATGGATAGACTGAGGTAGTGAACCGAAGTATGGGATATTTATTGAGGAGTTTAGTAGTTGAACATCGTTGTCAGTGGGATCATATTCTTCCGCAAGCGGAATTTGCATATAACGATTCACCTAAAAAAAGCACGGGATAGAGCCCATTCCAAATGACATATGGGATGCAGCCGAGATGAGTATCTAAATTGAGAGACTTAGGGTAGAGTGAATTCAGAAGTGTCGGAACAGAGGATTTTGCAGTAGAGATGCAAGAGCTTCACGACAAGGTTAAGGAGAGGTTAAAGAATTCCAACCAGGAATATAAGCACAAAGTAGATCAACACAGAAGAGAAATTTAGTTTGAAGTAGGAAATTTGGTCTTAGCTCACCCGAGGAAAGAAATATTCCCAAGGGGAACGTATAATAAGATGAAGATGAAGAAGATAGGGCCGTGTAATATTTTGAGGAAATTTGAGGCCAATTCTTATGAAATAGAATTATCGGATGGGGTAGGAATATCACCTATATTCAATGTAGCGGATCTGTATCCTTACAGACCAGATGAAGTGGGAGAAGAGGGCTAGAAATAAATTCAATAGGTTAAACAACTACCTGTCGCTGAAAAGTCATAGATGGAAAAGATAATTAACCAGAGAGTTGGGAAGAAGACCCGAAGAAAAGAATATTTTGAGTATTTGATAAAATGGAAGGGATGCCCAATTGAGGATGTCATTTGGGAAAGTGAAGCAGATATCCAAAAACATGGATAGACAACGCAGGAGCTCATGAACCGAAGTCCATGAATTTTTCATCCAAGGGAGTATGATGCTGGAGCATCGTAAGAGAGCCAACAAAGTAAGCAAAAAGGTGAAGGACAGCTGGAACTGCACCAGCGGACGTTTTGAGAACATTTTGAATTTCAAAAGATAAAGCATTAATGAAATATCTAAAAGGATGTGTTTGCATTTATGTTTTGGATATTGTAAACAGATCTTGAGCATTGCTCTCATCTGTCAGATATGGAGGCATTTAATTGTAATGAATGTAAAATAGGTAGCTTTAATTCTGATTATATAGCTAGAGCTATAAGAGGGAAAACTCTAGAAAGTTCCCTCGTAGGTATTGTATGAAGGGAATTATTTTCAATTGTAAGCGGTAGAGAAAGAGAATAGGAGAACAGAAGAATAGAGACTGTAGGAATCCTATAAGCAGATAATTGTTGCTATTGAACCCATGTACATATGCACTTGGATTAATATAAAGAAGATTTTATCCAATTTCATGGTGTTTTTATGCATTCCGTTTACATCTTTGAATGGTATGTTTACAGTCTGTTTATATTCTTTGTTATGAATGTGTTTCCAATGCTATGTGTGTATATTCTCTTTATTTCATGTTGAATGTATGAAGTCTGTAAGAAGATAATTATAAGTCTCAAATGTTTCTCTTCCTGAGAAATCCTACAAGGAGTGCAGTGAGAGTCTGCAAGAGTGTGTTGACGAAGTTCTAAGTTTTATCTCGGAAATGCTCAGGAGGGTTACCATTGTTCTTATACCAACAGAACTGCAGGTGTAGCAGAAGAGTCGTGCAAGGTATGCGCAGGCCAGAGAGAGTCTTAGAATTTACCAACCAAGAAGGAAGGTTGAAGAAATGATGTTGTAGAGAAGTGCATAGGGTCGGAGGTGCTGGATAACCAGAGGTTAATGTGAATGCCACAAGGAGTGCACGCAAGAATCCCTTTGACGCCTTGAATCCATAACAAAGGTCAAGCTCAGAAAGGATAGATAATTGAGAGAATTAAAAGGAAGAACGAAGTCTGAAACTACTTCGCAGAAGTTAAGTCAGAAGAAAAGGAGGCCAAAGCAATTGGGTAGAAGTTTTTGGGAAGTCTGAACGAACAGTCAAAATTCTCAGAGGGAGAATCGCAAAGTTTCGTGGGTTGTTGTATCTTGCAGACCAACGGGGAGATTAAGGTTGAGTGTCTTTCAACACTCGTAAGCTTGGGATGGATAGTGGCCATTGGATCCGGATCAATGAGGGTCGTTGATCGCGTGCTTGAATTCGCCATTTCGAAAGTTGGGGTGTGGAGGACGTTGTGACTCAGAGTCGAGAGTTGTGAACTCCGGATTCACGAAGTCCTGATAGAATCAAGACCATCAGATCACGAGAAGCTCAAAGCCATCGATCGTGACGAGGAATCATCGTGATTTCGGCTATCGGTGAAAGGTGTTGTTGCATTAGAAATCCTCGGTACGTGACATCTTGAATTGTCGAAATATTTTACCCCAAGTTGCAGTCGAGGGCCATGTCAATAAAGTAAAGTGAGGAATCAAAGGACCTGATATACAGTTTTGGTGGAGTGTGTGGTCATGTCAGTTGGTCACGTGGATGTGAGTTAACGCTTAGTGCTTGTTCGCATAGGTGTAACTCCTAAGAAGGACCTGTGGATAGACATTTGTGTGTTGAGGATTCCTGCAGGGAATCAAAGAGTCAATCAGACTCAAGGGGGAGATTAAGAACGATCCTTAGACTGGGAGGTCGTGCAGAACGTGCTAAGGTAGGGGTGCTACGTCAATTTATTTAAGTACTTTCCTCATTTTTCTGGAGAGGATCATGTTACAGTTGAGAGGCATGTTGAGGCTTTCGAGAATTTTATTGATCATTTTGAGATAGTTCATGAGGATGTTACCATGAGGTTGTTTTCCAAATCCTTGCTAGGAGATGTTGTTGTATGGTGTATGGGTTTGGGAGCTGACTCCATTGGTTCTTGGGTTGAGCTATACAATGATTTTTTAAAGTGGTGGGCTAAGAACAAGTCCCTTGATCAGTACTGGGATGATTTTAATGCCTTGAGGAGAGAGGAAGAGGAAGCCTTGGCTATCTTCAACAAGAGGTTTTACAGTATTTATCATAGTATTTCTGTAGAGATCGGACCCATAGAGACTTCTACCATGGTGTACTATGTCATGGCTCAACATTCAGAGCTTGTCCTTCTCCTGAGAGAAAGGAAATCTACATCTTTATCATAGCTATTTATGGATGTTGAGGAAGAAGAGGAGAACCTCCAAGCTTGTGGAAGGATTCAAAGTCGGTGTCATCTCAACTCTGAACGCAAGGGATTTTTTACCTATTGTCCCTATGAAGAAAATGTTGTGGATAATTTTGTATTCAACGCAGGTATCCATGAGCATCCCTGTCTTGATGAAAATCATGTGTATGAACAACTAGAAGCAACAGTTACTACTGTTCTTGAAATGGATATTTTTAACAGTTATATTCTTGATGAAATTACTGTTTTAAAGGTTGATCATAGATATGAAAGGTAACCCATTTTTGATGGATATTCTAGTGATGATGAGAAACAAACTTATCTTATATTTGATCACTATGAAGACAGTAAGGATGATGCAGAATTTGGCCTTGTCACAGAAGACACAACCCTATATTTTGACCAGGAGCAACCCTTAGTTGAGGTACGTGAAGAGATCGTTTCTACACAGCTAGAAGTAAACCAGTGGTCATTAGTGGATCAACAGCCTCCTACGTCCAACCTTCTTCCACGTGTACCTACAGTTCAGAACAAGCAGCTTTTTGACCCACAGATGTCTGTGGTTGTCATTCAATCAAGTGTTCATGTAGAGGACATCAAGCCAACTGTCAACAGCTTTGAAACAGTGAAGGTAACCTTTCATAAGTTAATCATGTGTTGCCTTCAGTTTCATGACCCTGTCGATGAGTACATAAAGTTACATTTTTCAAATGCTTTGGAGCATGCAGGCTTGATATTTTTATCAGCATTTGAAGGTAATATGGATGATCATAAAAATGAAATTAGTCAACTGTCACGCTTTCCTTGTCTTTTATGGATCATTTGCAGTGAAGCGAAGGATTTAGTTATCAAACAGTTTGCAGCTAGGGAGTTGCTTGAATGTCTATGGTGGAAGTTTTCTTTCACGTAGTGCTTTGTAAAAATCAATTAGTCTAGGAATATACAAAAATAAGCTCCTCCTAGAGCCCATGTATTTTTCTTTCATTTTTAGGATAGTGTGCTTGTCGCCCTTTAATCCTCAGAAAGATATTTTTTGAGCATGACTCCATAGCCCAATGCAGAAGGCGACTGTAACTACTTGTTCTTGGCAGCTCGCAGAGAGCATACCATACCCTGTGGAGCCAAATGTTATCACATATAGTTGTCAAGAACAGTAGGTCATCTGAATTCGTGGTCTACATAGGAAGCATCTGAGCGCAACATGCAGAGCATTTCATTTCGAGCTTAAAATACAAACTAACAAGCCCAGTTTTCAACGACGAAAATCCCCTATGAAGTTCAAATTAGCGGCTCTCATGTATCTGGAACTGTAGAATTGCGCGAAGTATAGTGCCAGAGCAAAAGTTCTGAAGTCCCTAAGTGGCCAAAGTCCCAAAGAGGATCTTAACCATCCAATTCTAGAAGGACACGCGTCGCTAGATCTAGAACTTCAGGTAAAAGCGCAGAAGGTAAGCAAGGTTTGAGATTTGATTTTCCCGGAGTCCGGAGTCGTGAAGTGATCTCAGTCGTCGATTTGTAAAGGGAATATCTGATCCATTGATCTGAAGAGGGCATATTTGACCATTGATCATAAATCCTCACCCAAAATCACAAGATCGACGGCCACAGTTCATTGTCGGGACGCGACGTGCTTGGGCGATAATTTTATTGAGCAGTCCCGCTATTGAAACTGTGGTTTGGAAAAAGTAATATGTGGAAAAAGGTGGTGGATTTCAGGCTCAACAGTGGTGTGAACACAAACCACCTTTGATCAGCCCCGCAATCATGTCTTTATATAGCGTCCTATCCAAGAGCATCATGTGGCCACCCCCTGGGCATCAAGCCACGTTTCAATCCTGATGCAGGTGGTTAATGAAAGTGAGAGAGGTGGTTGAAAACTCGTCTCACCACATAAATGGAAAGCCAAGACGAACTATCAGCAAGTCAGGTCTTCTGCAGGTTCCTACTGAAACACATAACTGAGGCGATCTCGCGTCTGACATGAGAAGGCTTGCACAGCCTGACAAAGCAGGCATCAACTAAAAACTTTAAATGTAGTGGTTTGATCATGCTCCGGGTAGTTGCAGTAGTTTTGAGTATATATGCTCAGTTTTGATATTTGTTTATGGTCGATGGTTGAGCTAGGCTCCCTTATTGTAATATTTTGATGAATAACATTGGTTCTCTGGTTATGTATTTGTTTTTGAGAAATCTTGGTTAATCTAAGTCATCTTTCCTGCTCCATCTTATTTTCCTCTGATACGTAGAGATTTCATGATTGACTGATTCACATGGATTGTTATGATTGTATTATGATGAATGTTGTATTATAGTGTTGTTATAATTTCTTTCAATTTCTTTGAAATTTGAATTCAAGAGGATCTTGTGTTTCAGTTTTTTCCTCCTTAGGCTGCTAGAAGACCTGATGTCCATAGCATACCTCTACACTTTCTCACCAAATTCCTCCTCCCATTCACCTTTACTCCAAATTACTGACTGAAGTTGATACAAGACCTCAATTGCTTGTACATGCCAGCCCAGATTTTCTGAGTTAGAACGTTATTATCTCGAGTCTTATCCATTTGACCCCCTTAAAAATAATTTACATTTACGGTATAAATTGATGGGTATTGGGCTTATCCTCATTATAGTCTAAGGGATATTCCTAGTGATAACATGAATGGTGTCGTTGTCGGGGATGGATTTGAGCAGATTGAAGAGCTCCCTGGGAAGAACGACATAGATCCAACTCTTGATGGTAGGCAAGAGAGGGATACAGAAAATTGATTGTAATCATATACCTGGCGAATCCACAATCAGAGACTCCACTGGGGAAGATCCTATTGACATAAATATGAAGCGAATGACTAGGCATCAGCTTATGAGCTTTCTGCATGAACTTTTGTTATTCTTTATCAACTCATTTTTGTTTTTCCCTTCACATATAAAGAGGATCATATTTTTCTTCGTTTATTCGGTTGATCACCAACCTTCCTTTATATATCCATCCTTGGAGGAAGAAGCCATACTTTTTGCCTGTGTTGTATATGATGATCCTATATCCTCAACTTAGCCTATTCATAAGGATAAACTTCATACTAAGATCCCTCATGGATTCAATCACCCTTGCATCCCTGAGGAGGTTGAAACTTATCCACAACCTCCTCAAATCTCATCACATCATGTTGTTACTGTTGAGCCTTGCCATCAGTGTGTTAAGCCTCATATTCAACCCACTAGTTTTCAAACTAGAATCAGAGACAGGCTGTTTAAAGTCAGTATCATCTCAACTCTAAGCGTAAGGCAGTTTTTTCTTGTTGTCCATATGAAGGAAAAGTTGTGGATGATTTTTTCTTCAAAGCATGTATCAATGAACAATCCTGCATTGATAGAATTCATGTGTATGGACAACTAGGAGCAGCAATTACTACTGTTCCTGAAATAGATATTTTTAACAGTTATTTTCCTGATAAAATTATTGATTTAAAGGTTGATCATATATATGAAACACAACCCATTTTTTATGAATATCCTAGTGATGATGAGAAACAAGCTTATCTTGTATTTGATCACTATGAATATAGTAAGGATGATGCAAAGGTTGGCCTTGTCACGGAAGACATAAAATTTGACCAGGAGCAGCCCTTAGTTGAGGTACATGAAGAGGTCATTTATACACAGCCTGAATTAAATCCATAGTCATCAGTGGATCAGCAACCACCTACATCCATCCTTCTTCCACTTGTACCTACAGTTCACAATAAGTAGCTTTTGGACCCACAGATGCGTGTGGCTGTCTTTCAATCAAGTGTGCCTATAGTGGACATCAAGCAAGCTGTGAGCAGCTTTGAAAAAGTGAAGGTAACCTTTCATAAGTTAATCATGTGTTGCCTTTAGTTTCATGACCCTGTCGATGAGTACATAAAGTTACACTTTTCAAATGCTTTGGAGCATGCAGGATTGATCTTTTTATCAACATTTGAAGGTAATATGGGTGATCATAAGAATGAAATTAGTCAGTTGTCACACTTTCCTTGTCTTTTATGGATCATTGGCAATGAAGCAAAGGATTCAGTTATCAAATAGTTTGAATGGCTATGGTGGAAGTTTGATTTCACCTATAATTTTCTAAAGGTCAGTTAACTTAGGTTTTGCACATAAATAAACTCCCTCGGGAGCAGGTGTTTTCGCTTTCATTTTTAGAATAGTGTACGTGTTGGCCTGTTTTCTTTAGTATGATGTTTCAAAGCATGACTCCATATCCCAACAGCTAAGGCACTGGAACTACTTGTTCTTGGTAGCTCGCAGGTAGCATGCCATCCATTATGAAGCCAAATGTTATCACATAAAGTTGTCAAGGGCCGCAGGCTGCAGCCATGAGCGCAAAGAACAACACTCGGAGCGACTCATTCCAGGCCCAAAATCAATGGTCGAAGCCTGAAATAGATCTGGAACGTTCAATTATCTAGAATTCCACGCATCATCAAATCCTCAGCTGCGGAGGTTTTTCTTAGATGGAAATGTGGTTTGAGAATAGAAATTCCCGAAGGCAGATTCACAAAGTAGATCTCAGTTGTTGATTTGAAGAGGGAAGATCTGATCCGTCAATCTAAATCCCCATAGCTAGGCCATTGATCAAGAAGCCTCATCTCAAATCACAATATCAACGGTCACACTCCATTATGGGGTCGGAAGGCGTGCATGTTTTAAAACTTTAAGGGCGGGCCGCAATCAGAACCGTGGTTTTTGGAAAGGGATGTGTGGTGGTTCATGGTGAATTGTGGGGACAAAAGTGGTTTTCTTTCAGAACACCCTTGGTAGCACCCGCAATCGTGCAATTGCGTAGGGTCATGTCCCTAGGTCACATTAAGGATGAAGCAATGGAGAGGAGTTGTGCCAAAGGTTGAAAGCACCTCGCTCCACATCACCCCTATGCATACGTTATCATACTACCACTTGCAAATATTGCATTGGTCATAGAAAAATACCATTCATGGCCTCGTGGCGTCAGGATGGACTCACATAAGTCATTGGCACCATCTGAGAACAGTTATGGGTGTCAGGCCTAGTCCTAATCCTAATGAAGACAATTATTGAAGATTGTGGGCAGCAGTTGAGACCTTGCCTCATCCCATAAATGGAAAACATTGCAGAGATAAGTCATGAAGGCACACTTACGATCCAAATCTTCCTTATGGGAATTTTTTCCTGTAAAGAACATAACTATGCCTAGCTCGTGTCTGACATAATGAGGCCTGCACAACCTGACAGAGCAGGCACCGACTGAAGGCTTTGAAGGCAGTGATCTGATCACATTCCGGGCGGTTGCAACATTTTAGTATATATAGGCAGTTTTAATATTTTGTTAAGGTCGGTGGTTGAGCTAGGCTCCCTTATTGTAATATTGTGATGAAGAACATTGGTTCACTGGTTATGTATTTGTTTTTTAGACATCTTGGTTAATCTAAGTCAACTTTCTTGCTCCATCTTATTTGCCTATGATACTGAGAGAGTTCATGATTGACTAATTCACATGGATTTTTATGACTGTATTATGATGAATGTTGTATCATAGTGTTGTTATAATTTCTTTTAGTTTCTTTGAAATTTGAATTCAAGAGGATCTTGTGTTTGAGTTTTTTCCTCCTTAGGATATTGGAAGACCTGATGTCCATAGCATACCTCTACACTTTCTGACCAAAGTCTTCCTCCCATTCACCTTTACTCCAACTTACTAACTGAAGTTGATACAAGACGTCAATTTCTTGTGCATGCCAGCTCGGATTTTCTGAGTTAGAACGTTATTATCTTGAGTCTTATCCATTTGATCCCCTTAAAACTCATTTACATTTACTGTATAAACTGATGGGTACCGGAATTATCCTCATTACAATCTGAGGTTGATTCCTATTGTTAACATAAATGGAGGAGGCTTATCCTATGGAGGAGTCTTCAAGGATGACACGAGAAAAATCCTCAGAATTTCCTATGGGCACCTTGGTATCAATTCCAACAATGCAATAGAAAAGTGGGTGCTCATCCACGGACTTCACTTGGAAAGTACTCAATAGTACACCTATCTCATTACTGAGGGAGATTCAAAATTCATCATCCACATGTTCTCCAAGATTCAATGTGTATCCCCTCCAAGAAACATGCACAACCACTGAAATACACGAGCATTTTTTAACTAGTTCATGCAACCATTTCACCAAATCCAATGTTCATCCATCTATATATTCTTCTTCTTAAGGTGTCTGTAAAACAACTGAAAGAAGTGTTGTACGTAGGCTAAGTCATGGCACTAATAAGACAATACCAATGGGAAATGTATCTCTGCATATTCTAAAATTCTTGTCCTTCCATCAAGCCACATGGACATCATGAACATATGGTCGTCTCTTTTCGACGAAGTCCTTGATGAAGTCACATACTCCTACCCGAGAAGTCACCAATTGTATATTTTTTATTTCTTGCCCTCCGTCAATATCATATGCGACATATTTAAATTTTTTCAAGACAACCTCCTTCATCCCCAATTCATACTCATCGCTTGCATGTATGCACTTGCTCAGTAATTCCATTCCATCTCACCCGGGGGATGTCCCAGTTAAGAAATTGTCTTAATAAAATGTACAACCCTCTGGCCTTGTACATAAGATGATGTGAATAAATTATCTAGATGATGACGATGACAATATAACTAAGAATTCCTTCATAAGGATTTTATGCAATACAAGAAAAATGTGTGTGTGTGTGTGTGTGTGATAATAATAATCATATTTAATGTGATATATACAACAATATGTGTTACAAATTGTGTTTATTCGAACATACCAAGGCTTGCATTTATGGAAAGATATTTGGCCCAAATTAAATGCACTATTTATTTTTTTGAATCTCTTATACAATTATGTATGTGTAATGTCAAGAATTATTTTAATATGAGGTTCACTATCCCTATATCCCTTTCTCAATTTTAGTACATCTTTTTGGTTCGAAGAAGGCCTAGTGTTCTCATGCCAGAAATATTGTACTAGTCCCTTAACTGCTCCAATTAACTTCATGACAGAACGAGGTATACTACTAATGAAGGCCCACAAATATAGTGGGCCACCTATGTCGAGGCTATCTCATCTACTAGAACACTTTCTAAGGGTTTTGATTTTGCATTTCATGATATGAGAGTTTTGTTGGAGAAAACGATGTTTTTTGTGACCTTGCTAACAATTGATTGTGAAAATACACATCGAACTACATTAT
>ML808988.1:363988-381702 GCA_009831015.1 Picea engelmannii
CATCCATTTGTGTGTCTATGGATCTCCTTCAAGCTTGTTAAGGCTTGAAGTGAAGGCCCTCTCTGATACCAATTGTTGGACACACCTACCACACTTAGAGGGGGGGGGAGGGGGGGGGTAGGGTGGGGTGAATGAGTGTGGGGATCTTTTTCTCAAAACTTCCCTCTTACACAAAATCTCCTTAGTTAACATTCAACATTTGTTCATTACTCACTTCTGTCATTTATAATCAGTTATATGTGAATACATATCAGCAACATATATCAGCAACATATCATCAATAAATCATCTCCACAAGGAACACAAAGAACACAAGATGCATGTACAATTTTTCCTTTTATTATGGACCTCAATCCGAGGGGTTTTCAGCAACAACTGAATAGAGTACAACCTTACAAGAGCACCATCTCTATATGCAAGACTCATCTTACATTCTCAACACCAAATGAGATGAGGCAACAATCCTCAACAGATATCAATCTATCAACATAAACAAGTGCATCAACCATACACCAACCTATGCCAAACAACCTGTAATCAACATGTCCATAAAAAAGTGCATCCAACCATGTACCAAGTATATACGAATAATGTGTCAACTACTCATCAACAATGACTCATCAATATGTACCAACATCATCAACTATACACCTCATGTATGTTCCAACTCATCAACTGCTTGTCTCAACCATGACTAGTTTTGGATTAGTCAACAACCCCAACTTGAAATAATAATAACTTTGTATCTATAATGAATAAATATCTAAAACTGATAGATAATGTTCTTCACTATTTTTTATGCAATTCCTTTAGGTGGCACTACTTGGAACCTCTCCGAAAAGGATTTATAGCAAAAATGGCATACCTTGTTGAATTCTAGCTTATTATAGAGAGCGGCCTTATAGAGAGTGCCTCGCACGAAATATTCATTGAATTGATCTGAAACTATTATAAAAGATACTACATACTTTAACCTAACCAACGCATTTGGTCTCACTGAATTTGGATCTGTTATGAAGAAGTTATGACGTTTTTACCCGAAACACTTGTTTTTGACTAGTTTCAGGACTAGCCACATACCCTATTTTCCACGGAGTGTAACTCCCAAAATACAATGACTAACAAGATGAATTTTTTACCACAGATACTTGGGTATGTTTTCTCAATGGAATATCAATTTCACGGTCTGAATCATTATAGAAAAACAATTATAGCGAAAATGGTGAGATGACCTGTAAATAACATACCTTAGAAAGCATCATCAAAAGAATTTATCCTCCCTTCAATTCCAGCCCTCTTTTCTTCACCTTCCTTCTGAAATTCAAATTAGATATCCTTGGTTACCTCAGTCACCTATATATCTTCAATATTCTCAAGTGTTCCACACCAAAAATGCTCAAGAAGCTCTCACAAGAAGCTCTCCATCAATACTCCAAAAGATATTCTCACAAAAAACTCTCCATTGATCCACAAAAATGATGATCTACAAGAGACCATTGCTATGTTATTTATACTTTCATCCTCTAGGTCACTTAACCCATTTTTAGGTCACTTAACCCATTTCTAGGTCACTTAACCTACTTTCCTTATTTTAGGGTTAACCACTTTCCATAAATAGAAATTTCTCCAATATTTTATCATTTAAATATTCCTTCTTGATTTTCTCATCTTACTTTATCATTTATTGATTTTTTCACTTCTCTTTATTATTTAAATAATCCACCTTACTTTATCATTTAAATAATGATTTCTTCTTTTAGGTCACTTAACCCATTTCTAGGTCACTTTCCTTCTTGATTTTCTCATCTTACTTTATCATTTCTTGATTTTTTCACTTCTCTTTATTATTTAAATAATCCACTTTGACTTTGTCACCTTACTTTATCATTTAAATAATGATTTCTTCTTTTAGGTCACTTAACCTATTTTCCTTATGTTTAGGGTTAACCACTTTCCATAAATAGAAGGTTCTCCAATACTTTATCATTTAAATATTCCTTCTTGATTTTGTCACCTTACTTTATCATTTCTTGATTTTGTCACTTCTCTTTATTATTTAAATAATGCACCTTGACTTTGTCACTTTACTTTATCATTTAAATAATGATTTTTTCTTTTAGGTCACTTTGACTTCTTTGACCTTGGGGGCTTCAAGCCTTCATGTGGAGGTTCTTCATCTTCGTAAGGCCATAACTCTCAAACCATGAGGAGTTATGTGACATTCCACATACCACCGGAAATGGAATGACAAGAACTATCCATCTAGGATAGTTTCACCAACAATTTCCTTGATCTTCATTTTGTTATTCCACATACAAGCATGGGTCCTCCAACCATTCTTCTAGGATAACTCAATCCGCAAAGCGTCTTCCCGTGAGGGCTTTCACCATAAGGGGGCCACTTTGTATTTCATCAATTTGTGCACCTTATCAATCATGATAAGACAATAATGAGAGCATGGGTCCTCCAACCATTCTTCTAGGCTAACTCAATCCGCAAAGCGTCTTCCCGTGAGGGCTTTCACCATAAGGGGACCACTTTGGAGTTCATCCATTTGTGCACCTTATCAATCATGATAAGACAATAATGAGTTATCTATACATTTTTCCAACAATGCACATATATCAATGAAACCACATCGATCCATCTTCATCATGTATCAATGACAACTCATTGATCCATCTTCATCATATCAATGACAACTCATTGATCCATCTTCATCTATGCATTCTCATCAAGGACAATACATGTTATATTACATCAATCATCAATCAATCAATCATTTGACATCAATCAATCACTTGATATCAATCAATGAAATCAATCAATCAAACCATTGGCATCAGTGACAACATGATCCAACAGAGGGCATGTTAGGGTCTTACCCTCACCTCCCTACTTTAAGGGTACTTTAGAGTTAGTCAATTAATGTATGAAGTCGTCCTATTTGAATAAGTCCCATTAGATAGTTAGTGGATAGTTACTTGTAAAAGGATTGTCTTTATTAAATAAGTCCCACTAGGTGGTTGGTACTCATTAATGATGGGACAACAAGTAGTGAGGGTTCTACCATTAAGAATCTATTTATAGAGCTAAAAATCTATGGAATATTTTATCAAGTGTTATTGTCATTGGAACTCTACTCATTGAGAGGTTCCCCTACCTTAACAAGCTCGTGAACATTGATGTCTTTTGGAAATCATTAATACAAGGATTATATTTGACATGTTTCATCTCATTGTCTCTTATATCTACTTTTATGCATGTATATTTCTCTAAACACCTTATTACATTTATGCATTTATATTTCTCTAAACACCTTGTTTTTTATTCAATCTTAAGAGTTAAGAATCACTACACTTCAAATTTTAATGTTAAGATCATATGCATGAAAAAATTTAAGATAATCATTGATGTACGATCTTAAGTAAGTATTTTCCTTTTAATATTAATTTTTAAATATAATATTGAGATGTAATATAAATATTTAACATGTAACATTGATAAAATCAACTAAAAAAAAACTTATCTTCCAATTCATAATTCATAGGGCAATACTACCCTTAATGAAGAGGTCCAATTTTACAAATGTACAAATGATGAACTTTAACACTAGAATATATATATATATATATATATATATATATAACACTTTAGTTAGCTCAAATTATTCTATATGGTTGTGAAGCTCAAGCTAGTAGATTTCTTGACATGAGATTTAGAATAAAATCGAGCAAATCCAAAAATGTTATAGAACTTATAATTTTAAAATTAAATGTAATACTCCTTACCTTGTTCTCTTGATTAAAGTTGGTTGTATTTATGTGGAGTCTAAATCTATGATTAGACATCTAGAATATAAACATAAGTTTCTCAAGTTTAACAAAGATAGGCTCCTTGTTATTGCTTCTAGTGTGAAGAGTGTTTCCCACCACAAGCTCAAGAGAGGTTGGGCTAAATATTTAGAAGCTTGGCATAACAATTGGAACTTAAAATATGACAATCAAATTAATTATATTGATAATATTAAATCTTAAATCCTCACAAAATTTAAAGATAAGACAACAAAATAATTAATAGGAAAGTTGAAATACTTTGGAAATCCAACATATGAGATATCATTTTAGGGAGTAAAACATCTGATCCGAAAAATGATGTCTCATACTACAAAGATTTAATAACCTAATTTGATTGATAAAAAATATTTTCTCAACATTATGAGTTTAAAAAATAAAAATAAATACCATGTTAAATTAAGGACCAACATGACCTTCATAGTGAAACTAGTTATTGGACTAATAAAAAAAAACAACCTGAAATGGATGAATTAGTAGGATTTGTAAGACAACAATATTTTAAAATGAACAATGTTTATTTTTATTGTACCCCACCTCAATAATATAAAGTGTAACTTTACTTAGTTTCAAAAATTTATAGCTTAAAAAAAACATAATAACCATGACTTTCATAGTGAAACTAGTTATCGGACTAACCCAAAAAAAAAACTTAATAAGATTTGTGATGGAACTAAATTTGAAATTGAACAATATTCATTTTTAGTGTACCTTACCTTAATAATATAAGGTGTAACTTTACCTAGTTTCAAAAACTTTATGATTTAAAAAAACATGCATAATGATTATAGAACTTTCTTTTTTACCATATTCAGTAATAGAAAATGAAGTGTTAAAGAATATATTTTGTTAATTTTAAAAGAATGGTAAACATTATTATCATATGTTTTATTTTTATTAATATTTTATTTTACATTAATATATTATAGTTTAAGTGGGCTTAATGGTTAAGAACATGTGTTTTCTCTTAAGAGGTCACAAGTTCAAATCTAAAGGGGGATAGGGTATGTATACCTCCGTAAGATTTACTAGTCAAATCGTTGGGCGAAGAAGGGTCCCTTGTCCCACAAAAGAAGGGGTATCATACACCAATTTGGTGTGGCTTGGTCATAACCTTAAAAATAAATTATTGTTATTATTATAAAATCTAAAATCTTATTTCATATTTGCTTATGATAAAAATACGATGGAATAAGTACAATGGATATATCACTAGAAAATCAAATATTTCTCAATTTTCTACCATTAATATTTTTCATCATTTTATCATTTACCAAAACTAAGACCTTATACCCTTCCTCACGTTTATCTTGTGTTGAAAATAAATAAATTTTAATATAAAAGAAAAGTAATTTACTAACTTTTAAATAATTTAAAAAAAATCCATATATTTTATAAATTAATTAAATTTTAAATATATTTTATTAATAATTTTATTCCTAATTTATACAAATTTATATATTAATTAATATTTTGTGTTTAATATCAACATTATTCTTTAAATCATTATTTATTTACCAAATTAAAATTTCCAACTTTTAACCTTCTTTTTTTGTAAAGTTCACAAATAGATTCTTATTATATTTTTAAAATAACATATAGACCAAAAACTCTGGTTCCTGGCCTGCCACTCGAGAAACCAGATCAATAACAAAATTAGATAGCATCTAACCAAAAATATTGTTTATAATAGGTCAAAAAAACTTAAAACCATTTCTGATACTATGGCTACCATGTCTATAGTTGATACTTCATGTCATTTCAAAAAGAAAAACTAAGAGAACAAACTTCATGGGGTCGAGGGCCCCTCTCCTGAGGTCTGAGGGTGAGTCAGATGAGTTGCCTGGTGTCCCAGAGGGTGAGTCGGATGAGTTGCCTAGTGTTCTGGAGGATGAACGAGATGAGTTGCCTGGTGTCCCAGAGGGTGAGCCAGATGCCATGTTGCTTGAGGGAGACGAGCGAGGATCTCATGAACCATCAAATGGAGGTCGTTGAGATGAATTTGGATCATGTTTTGTGTGTCCTCTATGGTTTGAATCATTTGGCCCAGAAGCGCCTTAAGGTGTCAGTATAGTTCGATTGTCCGCAAATAGCGTGTGTCCCTGCGTTTGGTATGGTCGACGTCTGGAACCCAGTGAATAGTGGTCTCGACTACTTTTGTGTCTATAGTCATCTCGTGTTCCTCACTGAAAGTATCCTTCGCTTCCTCGAGAGCTCTTTGGAAATGTTGAGAGGTGTTCATAGTGAAGTTCCTAATGATGTTGAAAGCCTCTTGTTGGACCCAAGATTCTGGAACTCCCTCCTCCTTATGTCACGAAGAGGAAGCTCTTGGGAAGCCAGAGCCTTGTCTATAGCCAAGGGAACAGCCATGTATGGGGGCCATGGTGTCTATGATAAGAGCTCAAATTGAAGGGTGGTACCAAATTGAGAGAGTATTTCCTGGAGATCCCTCGTTGTCTGCGAAGGAGAACTGGAAGGTCTGAGCCAGGATCTCGAGTTGCAGTGTCAGCATGAAAAATTCACCAAGTGTCCCATTCCAACACTGAGGAGGGGGGCTCGTCATCTGGGAGTTTAAAATAGGGGCAATGGAGTATCTGGGAGTCCTCGTGACTCACCATTACTTGCATTTATTTATAATTTCTCCCCACCTTGTTGGCTCTTCCTCGGGCCTCCTCCTGTATCCTTTCCCTCATGGGAGAGATTTCAATCTCTGCTTTGATCATCCTCGAGAATTAGCACCTTTCTTAACTTCCTTAACTATTKTTTATGGGTGTCAGCATAGGCTTCCCTGCTTCCCTTATTATATGGAATTYGGGTTTCCTTGACATGTTGCATGGGGCTTTGGTACCTGTTATTTGTAGTGAGTTGGCGGGGGATCTCRAGGTCGAGMTGTTGGAGCTCYTCYCCAGGATKCTTTGGAGAGATCTCYYRTGTTAAATGTTGTTGGGGCCAACTCAGGGCATGGTCTTTTAGATTGTAGTCTTTGTGAATAGTTGGAAACYAGAYRTCRTTTGATCGACAGAGGGCCCTGTGGATRTCTATTTGGTCAYGCACTRGAGAGGAGGAACGGTAGGCATGGTCATTAATTATCCCTTTGTTGGTCTTAGGAATCCCATCTYYTAATTTATCTCRCCTTTGCTTTGCTTCCAAGAGGGGYTGTGTATTTCTCATTGGTATGAGKTCGATGTCTCCAACTACTTCYATGCCTRTCAGTTGAGTTGTCTGCTAGTTCGGAAGGGTCGCTTAGGTGGYAGGTGTTGAATAGGATATGCARCACGTCATCTTCATCCTCCGGGATTTCGACYGCTTGAAAAGTTGAGTCTTGTCTATCTCTTGTTGGTATTTCTCCCAAGTTTTTTTTCTCRTGGGTCGTCTCTACCACATGGTTGAGCCATGTGATGTTGCACCTTCTTCCTTCCTGAGGTTTTGAGTGATTCTTTGACTCGARCTTYGGGGAGAGAAGGTATTGTCTGGCTATTGATTCACAGRCTTRCAYGAGATCCTCCCCCACTCAGGGTGTCCACGCTCTGTCCCRCGAATCCTCCTTGATCCTGTAAATTTCATTTGCTATCCAGTCTGCTAATTTATTTGTCRAGTGCTTCASRTGACTTGGGATAATGAYAGGCATGGAGGATAGCATTTKTTGAATGGTGTCCAAGCTAGCYTCCATTCACCAAATTTTTRAGGTTTTTSAAKTCAGGGTGCCTTRTTGTAGTTTTTTGAACATGTTAATCACAATCTAGGAATCCCCTTCTATTATTATCTTGTTATACCCTTACRACTCGACTACGTGGAGTTKTTCTTATAGYRCMTGGAGTTCAGMTGCATTGTTGGTGTTTATCCCTATTTRAACCCCACATATTCTCAATRTTCTTCCTTTGATGGATTTGAATACACCTYCACACCCTTCCTGTCCMAGATTTCCTTTTRAGGCCCCRTCAAAGTTCATCTTTACAAATCGTTCTGGGGGSGGTTTCCACTGAGAGGTCRAGGATGGGGGRGCCAAAGCTRGYTTATTTCTRAAGGAGGCTMGGATGGCRYAGAGGTTGAGGCCTTAGATTATTGATAGCTCAAGAGACATGCCATGCCAGTCTTTRTCTRCCTAGGGCTGGGACAAAATTGTTTCCCTGATAGAGGAGTGGAATTTATTSCAGAGCTCTTATGGCRGCTRGGATTGGAGCTTAAATACCCTATGGTTGTGCTCCTTCMAGACTTCCCARGTTAGAAACYCRGGTAAGATTATCCAYGCTTTATTGACTATGGGGTTTTGAATTAAAKTTGAGGGCCACTATTCTATGGTTTCCTTTATGGAGCTYYTGATGTGGCTAAAGCGCCTAAAGAGGAGTGCCTGAAGSRTCCATAGMTTTTCTATATAGGTACAGGTTTTGAAGAGATGCTCTACAGTTTCCTCGTGCATCTGGCATAGAGGGCATCAAGAGGCAYCRAAAAAATCTCATTTGCAGAGGTTGTCTCAAGTGAGTKCTCTATTTAGGGCTAGCATCCAAAGGAAGGYCAAGAMTTTCAGCSARAGACCTAGTTTCCAAATCTTGACCCAKATTTGAGCYTGAGGATATTTGTTGTGCTTGGCRGCTATCTCATWGGCTTCTTTCRTTGAGAAATTTCCTRAAGAGTTGTTGCCCCATCTTAGTCGRTCMTGTTTTTTGCAGCTACGAATTTTCCTTTTGTTTAGTTTCTCGAGGAATTCTTTTGTAAGGATGTTACATGTTTCTCCTCTCCAGCCTTGGAAGGGGAGCCAATTCCTCCAAYGAMYGGAATTTGTTTCTTCCACCCARTATTGATAAACTCTAGTCTTATTCTRGGTTGTCATTCYARCTTGGAATCTGAGRAGAGAGGGTTSGTCYRCAAGTCTGTGGAGTTGTTKCCAAGAATCCTCCCAGAATAAAGCGTCCATTCCATTGTTGATTTCCTAGAAGCAATTCTCYTGAATTAAGTTTCGGTTTTTCCAGGYTAGGTTCYAGAKGCATGAACYTGAGGGGCATTGTYCATTCTGATAATCTAGTTGKTTTGTTGATTTTGYGYGTATTTKATWTTCCATAGGTTGACCCATTGGGAGTGGGGGTTAGTCAKCCAGTGCCACCATATATTATCCCCAAGGGTGTGRCTGARGGTTTCTATATCTCTCAAGCCTAGGYCRCCTTTCARTTTTGGCAGACARAAAKTTTCCCACRCCACCCRAGCCSATTTCTTCTTTTTTTTGAGCTACMCCATAGGAAGTCTCTTTGGAGATTCCCCATTGCTCTAAGAATATATTTTTGGGCTTCTATAACTGAGAKATGGTAGACATGCATTKCTTGAAGGACCAATTTSATGAGGATGAGTCGACTGGCTATGTTGAGAGAAYGARATGACCAGTTGCTTATTTKTTTTCCATGTTGTCTATGAGGTCCTCCCAAATTGTTTTATTTTGGGAKTTTTCTATGAGGGGAACTCCCAGGTAGTGAGACAAAAKCTTTCTAGTTTGGAACTCTAGGAGRCMTGTTAGGTGACGTTGGATTGGTTGGGGGTGTTGAAGAAGAAGATGTTGGATATCTYTTCRTTRATGCACATACCAGAGGCTTCATAAAAGTCTTTGAGGACTTTCTTGATTGTTAGGGATTATTTTAGAGTTGGAGAGGCCATTAGCATGTTGTCATCCACAAATTRTTGATGTGAGGMTGGGGATTCTTCTCCATGGAGAGAAATC
The DNA here is from genome assembly GCA_009831015.1 of Picea engelmannii. Lineage (NCBI taxonomy): Eukaryota > Viridiplantae > Streptophyta > Pinopsida > Pinales > Pinaceae > Picea > Picea engelmannii. The sequence continues at coordinate 373,547 of ML808988.1, forward strand.
CATTTCCAKTTTCCTATCTTCACTTCTGCCTTGATAGCTCTTCCCAAGCCTTCTTCCATCAGGATAAAGAGGAAGGGTGAGAGGGGGGCTCCCTGACGGATGCCTTTGGAAGGGGAGAAGATCGAGGAGGGGGAGCCATTAACCAAGATAGAGAAGAAGGTATAGGAGAGAAGAGAGTGAATCCATTGTATCCATATTTCATTGAAAACAAACACAACCATAATTTTGAGGATGTATGTCAAGTTCAGACGGTCAAAGGCTTTGGAGAGGTCTAGTTTGATGAGAATTTTGGGATTCTTGGAGGGATGGAGAGAGTGTATGAGGTCATGCGTGACGATGATATTGTATAGGATTTGTCTTCCTTCCACATAGCATGTCTGCTCCAGGGAGATGAGAGAGGGGAGGAGGGGTTCCAGTCTCTTCACAATGAGTTTAGAAATGATTTTGTATATGACATTGTAGAGAGTGATATGGAGAAATTTATGGGGGTTTTCTACCTTTTCCTCTTTAGGAATGAGAGTGAGGAAGGTGGCATTGAATGCTGGGAGGACTTTTTTTTAATTTTCTAGAGTCTTACACTGCTTCCCAAACTTCATTTTGTATTACCAGCCAACAAGCTTGGTAGAAGTCCACTGTAAATTTGTCTAGTCCTAGATATTTCCCTTTTGGCATATCCCATATCGCTTCCTCTACCTATTCCATTGTAATTGTCCTCATCGGGGCTTCATTATGGTTATCATTTATCAATTTAGGAATATGTTGAGTAATCCTTTTGATGATGGTCATTCTATTCAGTTGTGGTTCTTGCATAAGAGTTCTATAATATTGTAGGATCTAGGATTGGATGTCTTGATGGTTGCTGACTTTATTTTCTTCTTGATATTTTAGGGAGACAATTATGTTCTAGTGTATCCTATGGATCGTCGAGTTGTGGAAAAAAAAAAAAATTCTCTCACCTTCTTGAAGCCACTGGTTTCTTGATTTATGTCTCCATAGAATTTCCTCTTTCTTTTCTCTGGTTTCTATCTAGGCCATGAGAGAGATTTCTTCCTCTACTAAATCTGAATATCGCCCAGAGGAAATCATCTATTGTTTATTTTGTTTCATTCTTTCTTGAAGTTGTTTTTTGGATTGAATCATGTTGCCATATTTTGATTTATTCCATTCCTTGATTCATTGTTTCGGGTTCTTCAATTTTTGTTGGATTCTATACATCGGGGAGCCCAAGTTAACTATCATTTCCTTCCATCAAGAGGGAAAGTTGGAGTGGAAGGAGGGGTATTTTAGCTAGAAGGATTAAAAGGGGAAGGGACAGTTCTTAGGGGTAGTTGGGATGTCAACAAAGAGGGATATGGGCCAGTGGTCCGAGCCATGGTAGGGGAAAATGGTGGCTTCTATGGAAAAGTTTCTGAAGAGAAGGGATTCTAAGAGAAGGAAGTGATCTAAATGGGAGGATATATGGTGTTAGCCATCTCGGTGATTTCTCCAGGTGAAGGTACCATTTGAAGTTTCTCAGTCTACCAAGCCCAAGTCACCAATGGTGTCTTTGAATCATTCAGAGTCTTGCTACAAGAGGTTTAAGCCTCCACTTTTCTCTGAGAGAGAGGTTATGAGGTTGAAGTCTCCCTCTATGATCCATGACTGACTATCGATGAGGGACGCAAAATGAGAAAAGGATTGCAGGAAGGATAGTTTCTCCTGCAGGGGTTGAGGGTCATAAACATTGGTGATGCAGCCTAATTGGTCAGATCCAATTGGTTGGAATTTGGAAGTTATGGAGCAACGAGTGGTGAAGAAGGAAGAAAGGGTGATTTCGTTGGGGTTCAAGAGGATGGTCATGCCTCCTAAAGCTCCTTCAGCATCTATAGTTATGACATTACAAATTCTCTATCATTTGACTACAATTTTTCCATGGTTGTGGAAGATAATTTGGTTTCTTGTAGCATCATGACTGAGGGATTTTCCTCAGATATCGAGGTCTTTAAGAATATTTTATTACTAGGGTTGTTAAGGCCTCTTACGTTCCAAGAGATGTATTTCATTGGGAAGGTTTCGGGTGGGATGATAATTATTCCTTGGGAAGGTGCTCTTTATCCTTCTAGAATTTAGAAGGAGTTATCCCAGTTCTTGTAAGAGTTTCTTGTTGGAGGGCCTTCCTCTTTTTTTGTCATCTTTGGGAGCCTTAATAATATATTTTCTTGAATTTTTTTTTATTCCTAGAGAAGCAGTTACATTGTTCTTACCTTCTTGGATCATTTTTCCCTTCTCTTTGTTCCTCGATTTAATCAAGGAACCTTGTAGTGATCTTATTTGTTGGTCTAGTATTGAGTGTTACTCTTTCCATTCACATGATGTTGTTATGCCTTGCAAATCTAGCTCCTCTAGATCCATGTCTTCCATATCTTCCTGCTTTGCCTTTGTGGATTCATAGGGGATCATTGGTTCATGTTTCTTTTGAGGCTGGGGATATGGTTTGAGGTGGGAGGGAGCGTTAGGGACTGTAAGGTGTTGTTCTAGCCCGAATCAGCCACTTTGGTGGGTTTCGACTGAGGGGTTTAGTCTAGGGGATTCTTGCTCTGGTAAGTTGGTGAGGGAGTCAAAATTGTTACTGATGTAGAGGCCTTTGGGATTGGGATGGGTGGGGATTTTCTTTTGGTCTTTGCGTTTATCTTGGAATTTTTCAAAACCTGCCTCGTCTTTCTCTAGTTGGGGTGAGGAGGGATCAATTTTCTTATTCAGGGGACATTCCTAGAAAAGGTTCCCATGAGCATGGAATGTTTTTCAATGAAAGGGAATGTGCTCATAATCCAGGGTCTGAAGCCAGTTGATGTATCTATATCTAAGGAAAATTGAGGTTGGCAGAGATTTGGAGACATTGAGGTAGACACAGATCTAGTAAAAAGAGGTATAGTGGACTTGGAGGGTGGACTCTGCAATTCTGAAAATGGAACCCAGAGTGTTCCCTATACCCTCTAGGATTCTCGAGTGCCAATGCTCCTGCGGGAGTGAGTACAATATGATCCAAATCGGGGCTGCGGTGAAATCCTCCTTTTTTGGGCTAAAGTTCTCTTTCCAGATCCTCATATAAAGGCTAGAAGAGTTGAATAAATATGGTCCTCCTTAGAATACCCTTTCTTGGTCTTCTTAGAGATTGAACATGGTCGTAAAGAATCCTTTGGATCCCAGTTTGAGGGTGACCTCTCCTTTGGGCTTCCATCTGGTTTTGATCCACCACATGAGGGATTTCTTAGATGGACAAAGGCCCATAAATTTGCAAATGATGGCATCATCCTACATGTATTGAATATCCTCCCCCAAGAGGGGGCGGCAAGATTTTGTACTGTGTAATTTCCTCTGCCTACAGGATGCAGGACGATTGGCTATTCTTGTCATCTTTCTGGGTCTATGGGTTCTGTACTAGGATAGGATCCATACTTTTCGTGGTTTCCTTGGTCTTTTTTGTCTGTTTTGTGTCCATTGGGTTGGGAGAGATTGTGGAGTCATGGGTGCGGGCGAGATTCTGGGGCTACCAGATACTGTTGAATACAATGTTTTGATAAAAGGATGTGACTCCTCCTTTAGTAGGGTCCGCCATTACTGGTTTGGGAGTTCAGAATAGTGAAAAATTTGCAAAGCCAAATTTTTCATACAATATTTAACATTAAGATCCATAAATATAGAACATTCCTTTTTTGAAATTAATTCTTGGTTCGAATCCTGGGAGGAAGTTTTATGTTGGTTTCTAGATGGATGATATGGATCATGATGACTGGGGGGAAGAGGTTATAGAGACAGATAGAAACATTTTTGTGTCTCCACCTCATATTAGATGCAGAGGATCTTTGATATAGACCCCATTGAGGGCTTCCGTGGGAGGTGTAATAGTTGTGGACAAAGTGGGTGGAAAAGTTGGAAGACCTATCCTAAGAAATGTTAGATTGAGAGTTGAGGGGGCGGGGAAAAAATGTAATAATATTTTTTTTCGAAAAAGGGCCTTCGTCATTGAAAAACCCTTGTAAAGCTCACATTTTGACATCCCTGAATTATGTTTTGTGGAAGGAGGGTTTTTATGGAGGTTTGAAAAATGTTGAAAGAGTGGGAGATGCAAGCCAAAATGACTAGGGGTTGAGATCAAATGTGGTAGAAAATTATAAGACTTCGTTTGTTTCATATCAGAGCGGTGGCGTGCAGAGAAACTTTCATGTTGCTCGAAATGTTGTTGGTGAAAAAGTGAGAAGAAGAAGAAGGATTAAAGCCTTTAAGGTGAAGGAAGATCAATATAATATTATCTTAGGGAAATACATTGTCCTAGATCAGGTACAAGTGATGTCTAAGAAATCTTAGTTGAAAGGTTAAAAAATGTTTCCCCTAGTCGAATGGAGGTTGTTGTTAAATGGCTGACAGAACATAGAAACCCTTTTTGGATTATCTATCACATTTCATGACCCTTTTAAAGGGTTGGGTTTGTTTTCAATTTTTATCTAAGAAGGATGATCAGAGGTTTTTCAATGTTGTATGGGTCATTGGGAAGGGATCCTTAGTTTTTTCTAAATGACATGCAAATTTCAACCCCCTGAGGGTGCCTGTGGTGAAAAGGAACCTCTGGCTATTACTGCCAAGATTTCCAATGCAGTTGTGGTCAAAGGAAATACTTATTGAAGTAGCAAACACCATAGGAAAAATCATCTTTGTTGATGAAGATCATATTTTTTCTCTGGATAGGAGAATGGTGTGTGTGTTGGTTGAAATGAATGTTGTAGGAGACTTATCGACATAACTAGATATTTTGTGGGGGAATAGGAAATTGGTCCGAAAATTGGATTATATAGGAATCCCCTTTTGGTATCACTATTATAGAAGGACTAGGCACCTCAGTGATCTCTACCCAGGTTTCTTGGAGGATGATAAAGTAGATTTGAAGGATTCATAAGTTCCCATGGAGATTGAGCAGGTTTCCAAAAAACCTCAAGTATTTTTACAGTCTGGAGATGAGTGTGGGTTTGAGGATCTCTATTAGGTACTGGCTCTTGTTCTTCCACAGATTCCAAAAAGTGAAATCTTGGGACATGAGATGATAGAAATTAGTGATCAATGCTAGGATATCGGACTTAAAGGTAATTTTGAGCTTTTATTCTTGGTTTTGTCTAGTCAATTGTTTGAAGAGGAATTTTCTATCTTAGAAAAAAAAAGAAAATTGTTATTAGGAGACATGTAGGATTCCAAGAAAAACTATGCTTAAATCCTTCCCTGTATAGAGATGCAAACCTGGAGGTCGGGGGTTCTCAAGGGGATTCTTGTACCCAAGATTTTCTTTTTTCTACCCCTCTGATCATTTCCAGGGACAATTTGATCCAGGAAGTTTTAAAATACATAGTGGTGGATAACCCTAGAGCTGAGTTGGATAATGTTCATACTAAGAATCCTTCTAGCCTTGATGTGGGAGATTTTGGAATCCTTCCTAATGAGGAAAACCGGATTGGGTAGAGTGTGGAGGGAAGGGCGATATCATCCTTGGTTCCTTCCTAGTGCGATGTTCTGAACATAAAACCCCTTCCAATTTTTTCTGACAAACAATCAAATAAGACGGGTATTGAGGCAATAAACTCCATTCGATGTCAAAACGTGATTGTTAGAAGAAATAGATATGGAAAAAATAATATGAACAAACAAGATGGAAACAATATTGTTATAGATGAGGTGAGGTCCGATTATATTCCACTATCTGAGATATTGGATGAAGTGGGAGTGGAATTGGGTGAAAATGTAAACGAAATCAAGGAAATTAGAACTGGGAAACCCATTGAGGGGGTTCCTAAATGATCATTGTATCTTTCAATATTAGAGGAGTTGGGGGTGCTCCCAAGTCATTATCCCTCAAAAATTTGTTCTGTAACATTACGATTGGCATTGTTTTAATCCAGGAAACTATGTGTGAGGGAGTCAAGGCTTGTGATGTTTTTTTGAAATTTATTCCTAGGTGGAAGTAAGTGTTATTGATGCTATGGGGTTATGTGGAGGGTTATCGGCAGCCTAGAATCCCAGGTGTGTTGATTTCAAAACCTTATTTGTTTCTACAAGTATGATGTTGGAAGGTAGGGTTAAATGATGGAAGGACACCATTAGAATCATAAATTGTTATGCTTCATATAAAAATAGGCTAGTTTTCAAGGAAAATATTAGAAATGAGGGTCTCTTTAATGATAACAGATTGATATTTTTTGGTGATTTGAACTTCACTCTTTCTTTGAACGAGTCCTGGGGGGTGCAGGATAGAAAATATGAACTAATGGACTTCTTCAATCAATTGCTCATTGATACTAAAATGTTGGATGTAGCGCCTTGGAACCTCTCTCCCACTTGGAGAAATGGGAGACTTGGGAATGATGGAATAGGGAAGAGACTTGACAGATTTATGTTATTTGAAGGGATGTCTGAAGTTTTGGGTAGATACAGATCTTGTGGTTATAAAATTTCATATCATTGTCTTGTTTCTTTCTAATTTAAGTTGATCAGTCTTATAATACATACCCCTTTAAAATTAACCATTCCTAGCTTCGGGAGGAGGACTATAGGTCTCTTTTGAAAGCAGTTTGGCAGGACGATAATGAATTGGATGTTGAAACAACAATGGATAAAATTGGAAAAATATGGTTGCAGATAGAAAAACAACTATTTTTGGGGAGAAAAATAAAAATAAATCTTTACAGGATGAACTAATAGATATTGAGGCGGAAATTGTAAATTTTTATATAACAAGTTATGTTGGGGTGTTTTCCTGGGCAGAAGCTGATAGAAATGAGATTCTCAAGAAAAGGAAAACATAAATCCTCTTACTTGAAGAAGAATCATGGAGGTTGACGACTAGAGATGTATGGTTAGAGAAAGGGGATCATAATTCCAAGTTCTTTCACAATTATGCCAACTATAGAAGAATGTATAATTCCATTTGAGATATCAAATTTTCTCAAGGTAATGTGCTATCTTCTGGAAAGGACATTGAAAAAGAAGAAAAATATTTCTTTTCTGACTTATTTTGGGATCCTAGATCCTCAGATATATCATCTCAGTTGGATGTGGTTAAAGTATATCCCAGGATCTTCTCTAAGGAAGAGAGCCACAAGATTGGGGGTCATGTCACTCTTGAAGAAATCAAAAGGGTCCTAAATAGTTTCACAAAAGCAAAAAGTCCAGGACTAGATGGCTGGACTGTTGAATTCTTCTTGGAGTTTTTTTAGATAATTGGCAGGGATATTCTAGAAATGGTAGAAGAATCTAGAAGGCAGGGGATTGTGATTGGGGCCATCAACTCTACTTTCCTAACATTGATTTCAAAGTGTGGGAAACCTGATTCCTTTTAGGACTTTAGGCCTATAGCCTTATTAAATTTAATTTATAAGATTATTACAAAAGTTATCTCTAATAGGATCAAGCCTATTTTGGCCAAGTTCTTGACTAAGGAACAATTTGGTTTTCTTGAGAATAGACAGATCATGGAGGCTAATGGAATTCCACAAGAGGGTATGCACTCTATGAAAATAAAAAATATGGATGGCTTAATTTAAAAAATGGACCTTATAAAATCATATGATAGAGTAAACTAGGACTTTTTAAGACTCATGTTATTACACATTGGCTTACCTTATGAGGCTACTGAATGGATAATGGGATGTGTTAGCTCTATAAATTTCTCTATTTCGATTAATGGATATCCTATAGGTTTCTTCAGGAGTAGTAGAGGATTAAGGAAAGGTTGTCCTCTATCCCCTCTGGTGTTCCTCCTTGTTATTGAGGGACTAAGTAGACTTATTATGAAAGGAAAAAAAGAGGGTGATCTTGTGGGAATAAGGATCGGTGCTAATAAATTTATTACTCACCTACTATTTGTTAATGATATACTTATATTTGGAATTGGTATTGTTCGGGAGTGGCAGACCTTTTATCATGTGACTCGAGTCTTTTGTAGAGCTTCATGTATGGAATGTAGCTCCCTTAAATTAAATTTCTTGAGAAATGGGATAAATGATAATATTTATGCACAGATTGAGGCTCTATTTCCTTACAAGAATGAAATTTTGGACAAAGGTTTGAAATATTTGGGATTTTATCTTAAGCCTAATAATTATCTCAGTAATGACTAGAAGTGGCTTGATTAAAAA
>ML808988.1:410136-424569 GCA_009831015.1 Picea engelmannii
AAAGTCTTTGTGTGGTTGAAGTTGGAATAAAAATGAAATTTTATAATTTAATATTAAAATTGGCAAAGTCATTTCAAATTAGGTTTGGTATGCATAGTACAAGATAATTTGTAATATCATATATGTAATGCCTTTGACTAGAAGGGAACAAGGAGACAAAACTTGGGGTTGCTCTGGCACCCAAGTGTTGGATTAGTTGGGAAAGTGGGCACCTTAGGCATGCAAACACGCCAAGGGGCTTTCCCAAGTATGAAGCGACCAAGAGATTGTTGTGCGCCAGTATGAGGAGTGCACCAAAGTTGGGGCGCATTGGTCCCAAGGGGCATGACGGTTGATGAGCGCATGGATTCTTTTGGGTCCACGAAGGGGTGTGACAATTCATTTGGACACATGGGTTCGTGAAGGGGCACAACACCTCCAAAGGACACAATGGTTCACGATGGTGACCTTTGGAGTCCCTATAGAAAAACAAGGGTGCACAACCAAGGAAGGAAGATTTTGGAAGACAAGGAGAGCAAGATCAACTCTATGATTCTGAGGCAGACTTAGACGAAGAGGGCCAAGCTCCATCAAGGAGCCAAGTCACTTCACATGGGAGGACTTGTGCTTCCTTGAGGTGATTTTGTGGGCAGAGCTGGGGTGACCTTATTTTTGGCTAAGTTTGGGGAAAGTCTTGTCACAGGTCTAAGGAGGCATGCTAGAAGACATAACCACAAGTTTGTGCAGAGCCTTGTAGCAGAGAAGAGACAATAAGTTTGCAGTTGAGGGAATTCCTAAGGTGCACAAGAGAAGGTTGTGGAGACGGTCATGACAAAGAGTCTTGGTGTGGCGAATTTGTATGATTTCCTTGGTGAGGTGAGGCAAGTCTTGTGACTTCGCCTAGTTGTAAACCGAGCCGGTAGTGCTCATATTGTAACTATTTCACAATAAAAAAGACCTAGCTAGGTGTTAGGAACGGTTTGTGTCGCCTGCACTATATCTATTTTTGTCTTCTTTGTTTCGCAAGTGTTCTCTTCGTTTCATGGATGTATGCTTATATACAATTAAGTGTTAATATATTAACAATTATCGGGTATACAAGAGTTGCACTAGTTTAGGAGTGTACTCACCAGTAGCCTAGAATGGGATATGGGTATGCTCTAGGTGAAGAGGTATAGTCCGGATGGAGTATCCTTGGTGTTTCCAAGTAGCCAAGTGAGAAACACCATGGTGTCACACACTCTCAAGAGGTGCACGATCGCAAGATTTAGCTAGGCAAACTATGGGGACATGATAGATGGTATCAGAACAGTTTGATGCTCTTCACCACTCCTACAGAAATAACAATTGTGGTGGGGGGAACTTGTTAAGGAGACAAACTGTTGCGAAGGAAATTCAGTGGGAATGTTCGCAGAATTGGTGAACCGTTCGATGTAGCGAACTGGTTCATCACATACTTTGCATCAAACTTACGATAGAGGGTTCAATTGATAGTGCGGTGGAAGGTTGGTATGGGTGCACACCTTATATAGATTGAGAGAAGACTTGGTTGGTTTGATGCGTGATGAAAGTAAGTGCCTAAATTGGTGTGCACACCTTGGAGAGACCAAGTGAAAAGTTCATTAGGTGAACCAAGCACTTGGAAAAGGCAGGTGAATGTAGGATTTGTCGCATGAGTTTTCGCAAATCTAATCGCAGAAGTGATCACATAAATGAATGCAGAGGGTGATCGCAGAAGTGATTGCGAAGGGGAGTAGTTTTGGGTCATAGTAAGGTGAAGCACTTGGGTGTGTTGGACAAACTAGGGAAACCTAGAGCATATTTTCAATAGGCAGCTGGTTGGGAATGTTTCCATCATGATATATTCATGTTGTGCATCACCGAGAACAACGGTTGATTTGAGCTAGGTTGTTGGGTGAGTGGGTCAACCACAACCTTTGAATGAGGTGACTCTTTGCAGAGTTACAATAGTCATTAAGCAGTAGTATTACTTGATAGTCAGGCGATGGGCGCATGGTTTCTTGAAGCAGAAGCAGTCAAGGTGTGAAGATGGCAAGCCATTAGAGATTACTTCGGTCAGTTGCATGTGAAGTTTGGGACTTAGACAAATTTTTGAAGTGGATGAATGGACTCAACCTTGTATCACAACGAAGGTCTTGCAGGTTTGTGAAGTTGCGAACGGTAACTAAGGGGAGTTCATGCAGAAATTCGGTTGCTTGGGCAAGTGAAGCCCCAAGACAAAAGACTTGAACCATGGGTGCAACCAAGGATGTCGTTGGAAAGGTATGGTTGGTTTCAAGTTCTTGCATTTCCTAAGTGTTGAAATGACTCATTATTTGAAGGAAAGTTATATGAATTGGTGGTTCAAGTGCAATTTGTTTCCTTAGTGAAAACCAACAGACTTGAGGGTGACTTAAGTGGTGCAAATTCAAAGAAGTCTTGTCTAAAATTGGGACGTATTGATGGGGTGAATGTCTGAAGAACTTGGGGAGACTTGCTTAGACAATTCCTATGGTGGAATTAGGAAGATTTGGATGCATCCATGGAGGTGTCTTGATGAAGTTTCCTAACTCTTTGATGAGGTGCATTCGACAGGTCGTTGCAGTGAAGTAGGAATTGATTTTTGTACGTGTCAAATTTGAGACGATGGGTGAGGCGCCCTGTTTCTTGGTGCCTTAACCATATTCATTGGTTCATGCGATGACTTGATAGTTGCGATGACAATTCCAAATTTTGGATGCTACAACAGGTGCAAGGAAGTTTCGTTCTAGGATATGGATGGAGTCATCAGATAAGTCGACCAAGAATTGTTGACAGACAACTTGGATGGGCAGAACATAGACCAAGTGACTTGGATGGTGTTTGATTTCCTTTGGTATGGGACATTGGATGAGTCAAATCACACATTGGTGACTTACAAATGATTGTGTGATGACTTAGAGATATGGGAGGGTCTTTGGTTGGGGTTGGTAGAAGTATTGGTGCAAACATGCCTAAGGCATGGAATTTATTTGAGGTGACTCATTCTACTTGGACCACTTTGGATAGTTCGTTGGGATGTTTGAGGAGTGTAGGCCCATTGGCTACACTCATTGAAGAGAGGTGAATTGATGAAAGGGGGTAAGTTGAGGACTTGCCTTCATTTGGATGATTGTGCAGATAGGTAGATTACAACATGAAGAGATTACTTGGACATGGGTGTTTCTCTTGCTTTGGGCAACAGGGTTGAATGTGAATCCTAACCACTCCAACACATAGAGATTTAGATGCAAGAACATGGTCGAGTGATGGAGTAGTGTCGCAAAGGCAGTATGTATGTGAAGTTCACGGTGAAGATGGAACATTGCATATCTGACGACGCAGATGAGGATGGGGAGAATTTATCCAAGGAAAATAGACTTGTGGACATGATCACAATTTGAGTCACAAGGGATACATTGGTTGGATGTGCATATGTGCATATTTCCCTTGACTCTTTGTAGACTTGAATGATATGCGAACTTTGTGCAAAGATTGGCTAACTATGCCATGAGGTGGACAATGGAGTCAAGTTGTTGCAGATGAATTTATTTTGGGGTGACTTCATAGTGAAACAAGGTGAGCAGCGACCTTACCTTGGTCTAATATTGTTGTGTGGATGGAGTGATAGAGATGCAGACAAAAAACACTAATTTTGGGCACGAGGAAGTGCATTCTCATGAGTTGGGCACGATGGTTGGAATAGTTACCCAATTGGTCCAAGGCATGGGGGAATTTAGTGTGAGGAGACATGGCAGAGTTGGCTGAAGTATGGGAACAACAACAAGATCACGTTATTTCAACACTTAGGAAATTTTTTGAAGTGAAGTGGACAACAATCAATTGTAGTAGGCAAGGAAAATAACAACATAATCGAACAACAACAAGGTAGCAACATCGCAACAAGATAGTGCAACAAAGTTAGGTGAATTTCATCCTTGGATTTGGGTGAAGCGGTCGTATTAACTTAGGCAAGATATTGTGTGGAGTTGTGTGCAACACAGTTTGGTTGGTTTGTGGAAACTTGGGGTTTCCACTTTGGCAGAATTAGGGGTTTCCATTTGGCATGAAACTTGAGGTTTCCAACAAACTTAGTTGTAGCAGAAGCACAAGTTCGGACAAAGAATTGGAGATCACATATTTTGTGGATTTTGTCGAGGATGACAATGACTTTAGGTGGGGGAGGATATAAGGTCTTTGGTTAGAAGGGTGCATAGGCCCTCGTCCAAGTCCTCAAGGAGATGGAACATGGGGTTGCTTTGACACCCAAGTGTTGGACTAGTTGGGCAAGTGGGTGCCTTAGGCATGCAAACATGCCAAGGGGCTTTCCCAAGTATGAAGTGACCAAAATATTCAGGTGCTCCAATATGAGGATCGCACCAAGGTTGGGGCACACCGATCCCAAGAGGTACGTCGGTTGACGAATGCATGGATTTGTTTGGGTGACCAACTATGAAAAGGTGTGTGATGAATCCTTTGGACACATGGGTTCGTGAAGGGGCATGCCACCCCCAAAGTACATGAAGTTTCCTGATGGTAACCTTTGGAGTCCCTATAAGAGAACTAGGGCACACAACCAAGGAAGGAAGATTTTGGAAGACAAGAAGAGAAAGATCAGCTCTGTGATTTTGAGGTAAACTTAGAAAAAGATGGGAGAGCTCCCTCAAGGAGCCAAGTCGATCCACATGGGAGGACTTGTGCTTCCTTGAGGTGATTCTATGGGTAGAGTTGGGGTGACCTTCTTTTTGGCTAAGTTTTGGGGAAGTGTTGTCCCAAGTTTGAGGAGGCATGCTAGGAGATAGAACCGCAGGTCTCTGTGAATCCTTGCAGCAGATAAGAGATGACAAGTCTGTTTTTGAGGGAACATCTGAGGTGCCTTGTAGAAGGTTGTAGAGACGGTTGTGACAGAGAGTCTTGGTGTGAAGAATTTGTATGAGTGTCTTGGTGAGGTGAGGCGATTCGTGTGACTCCTCCCAATTGTAAACCGAGTCGGTAGTGCTCATATTGTAATTTTTTTGCAATAACAAAGACTTATTTGGGTGTTACACATGGTTTGTGCTTCCTGCACTATATCTATGTTTCTCTTTTTTGTTTCGCAAGTGTTCTCTTTGTTTCATGGATGTATGCCTATATATGACTAAGTGTTAATATGTTAACGATTGTTTAAGTTTACAAGAGTTGCACTAGAGTAGGAGTGTGACTTACTAGTAGCCTATAACATAGTATGGGTATGCTCTAGGTGAAGAGACATAGTCCGGACGAAGAATCCTCGGTGTTGCCAAGCAATCAAGTGAGAAACGTTGTGGTGCCACACACCCTCAAGAGTTGCATGATCGCAAGATTCATCTAGGCACATTGTGGGGATGTGACAATATAGATAACAACCATAAGTTAAATTTGTCAGAAAAACATGACAATGAAACCATCAATGTTGTTAGTATCAAAGAGAAGGAAAATGCTATCACATCAATTGGGGATTTGCACCCCAAAACCAATGTTTAGATTAAAGTTTTTAATACAAGTAATCTCTTTTAAATTTTTCTCATTCCACAATTGTTACATATATAGAACAAACAATTTCCCTTGAAGGTGCAAAAAGTACTTCATTATAAAGTGAAGAAGTCAAAATGATTTATTTTTAAATTCAGTTGAGGAATGAGAACTAGAATGGTGTAATCTTAAAACTTTGTTGAAGCAATCTTAATTTTTTTTTGCTAAGCTTTTATAGAATAAATAATTTGAAGGTTAATGACGCTACAGAAATACTAGAGATGGAAAATCAATCTTTATATAAATATATATTGGGAAAGGATAATACTTAGGTTGAACAAGGCAAGACAAAAATTAATTTATAATATAAATCAAGAACAAAGAGAAAATGTTCGATGCATAGACATAAACTCTTTTTCCAAACAATATATTTTAAAATATGAAAAAGCTAATAATTGAATACTTAAATGTAAGTAAAGTAAAAAAAAAAATCCATTCTTAGAAGTGATTATACAAAACTTACAAACCCCAGATAATAAGTTTTTTAAACAATTAATCAGAAGATCCACGATGATAGTTCTCAACTCATTTCAGATCTCAAAACTAAATCCATCTTCAAAACAAGTAATCAAACGAAAGAAAAATAATAAATAGTGAACAACAAAGAAGAGACCAAAAGGTCAACGAGGTCGGCCATCCAAAAGAGAAAGCACGCACACTAGAAAGAAAAATACTAGAGATAAAAGAAAAAACCTACACTAAAAATATTATTCATTTATTACAAATTTTAAGTTAATAAATGGTATAGCCTTGTTTATATATATATATATATATATATAATAAAAATAATAATATTTAATATTTTATAAAAATAATGAAGTCTTATGTCTAGAAGTAATAATAAAAAAATCTAATAATTATAATAAGTTTTGGAGGTTAGGTGAGGTATTTATACTTTAAGAAATGGCCATTGGCTATAAAGGAATCCCTTGTCCCAGAAACAATAGATTCTCATACACCAATTTAATGTCTCTTGTCAATAACCTTAAAAATAAATTGTTATTATTATTATTAATTAATTTATTTATACATAGTAATAAATATATTATAATAATAATTCCTAATTTTATAATAATAATAATAAAAGGTGAAAAATATATAATAAAAATAATATTTTGCATCTAATAATAATAATATCTAATATTTAATAATAAATTTATCCACATACTAATAATAATAATAAAAAGTCATAAATATATAATAATCTTCGTTGTATGTTTATAGCAACCCCTTCAAGTGATGTTTCTGCGTTTTAGTACACCCTTCCATGGATGTCTTTACTCTTACGAATTCATCTTCATTTTGATTTTCTGTTGATAAAAGCAAAACATATATTTGTTATTGGAACTAATTAACTTCTTGGCTTGGTTGGCACTTTCCTTTAGACATCCTTGATAATGTAGAAATTTTCATCTTTAATTAGTTGGTAGTGGTTGGCTATATGCATGAAGATTGAATCACTCATATACATGTAAGAGCTTCCAAACACTACTCTACACATCAAGGATACTTCTTCCAATTATACTTAATAATAATAATATCTAATATCTAATAAAAATAATATATAAAATTACATTAGAAACTTAAACTATATAAAAATGGAAACCTAATAAAATAAAATAATATATATATATAATGGTGAAGTCAGAGATTAAATTTGTGTATGAGATCTTCTCAATTTATGATAAAGTTTATAAAGATATACATACTTTACCTCTTCTGGAATAAATATAATAATAAAAATATATAATATATATGATAATAATAAAATATTATATTAAAGAATAAAGATAAATATTTAAAGTACTAATTAAAATGAATAATATATATATAAAAAAGATATATTATAATAGTAGAATAGTATATTAAAGAACACAAATAAATATTTAATCTTAATAAAAATAAATAGTAAAAAAATATAAAAAAGGAGAAGATATATAAGTAATGAAATAAAACAAGAAAGGCAGAAAATAAGAAAGATTAATAAGCCCATACAAAATGAAAAGAAGCTAAAAACAAGATCAAAATAAAAGACAGGAAAACAACAAAAACTAAAAATAGAAAAGAGATTAGACAAGAATCAAAGAAAGACAAGTCAAAAACAAAAAAGACAAAAAGATTAAAATAGAGAAAAATAATAAAAATGAAAAGAACTAAAGTAATATAAATGAGAAACATGAAGATGAAACCATAATAATAAGAAAATAAACTAACAACAATGAAACTAGATTAGAAAAGAATCAAAGAAAGACAAGTTAAAAAAAAAGATAAAAGTATTAAAAAGGAGAAAAGGAAAATGAAAATTAAAGGAATATAAACTAGCACAGTCGCAAAGTGGCTGGTGTTGCCACTGGTGAACGCTCAAAGTTATCTGGACAGACAACACTGGTGTTGCCACTGGTGAACGCTCAAAGTTATCTGGACAGACAACACTCTGGTGAATTGAAATGCTTGGACAGACAACACTCTGGTGAATTGAAATGCACGGACAACGGAAACGCACATAGAGCTGAGGAAATCCAAAAGTTAATCTTAAATGTGGTAATTCCAAAGGTTAATCAGTTAAACATGGCAATCATATGGTGGTATAGTAATTTCTTAATATGATTAGGTAAATGTTAAAAAGATTAGGTAAATGTTAAAAAATAAACAGGTCAACTGATGCATTCAAAAATACAAGGAAGTTATGAAGAGTAAATCACATTCATTGATTTGGGAGGACGACTAAAAATATTCCATCATTTTCAATTGTTAGCCATCAGATTAGAATTTTAGATTTAAAGGTGATTAATTGTGCCCATCTCCAATAGGTATATGCCTTTCGGCTTAACAAGAGGACAGATAAAAATAAGAAAAGAAATCAACAACAAATAAAGAATAAAGAAAGAAAAAAAAGTTAATTAAACAAACACTGAGAAGCAAATAAAACACAAATAAACAAATAATAAAAAAGGAATGACTAATACTCTAAAAAAAGACTCTAAAAAAAATATATCCAAAATATATCCAAAAGAACAAATTAGAAGTAGGAACCAAGGATAATAAAATCACACTCCCTAAAAGATAAAAGCTAGAGAAAGTAAAAACAAATAGAGATGGACAAAGATGAGAAGAGAACAAACCTTGATGATTTGCTAGAGAAAGTAAAAACAAATAAAGATGGACAAAGATGAGAAGAGAGCAAACCACTATGATTTACCTGGTTCTTCTAAGGTGGATAAGAGGGAGCAATTTATTGTTGATCTACAAACCCCCATCTCTACCAAAGAAATAGTTGACTACAACACATCCTTGAAAACTGATAAGGAGGGTTATACGATGCACAACATGCATGAGAGAAATTTTATTCAATTTTTGCATAAGCATAAAACAAACGAGGACAATAAGGATGCAAAGAAAGTTCTCAACCTTTCATCCCACATTCTAGAAAGAAAGTTCTCAACCTTTCATCCCACATTCTAGAGACTGTGGAATTAAGTGTGCTACGAAAAGGTCTTAACTTTGTGTTGGCCCCTATATTTGTCTCGATTGATAACATCATTTGCAACATCAAGGATAGAATATGATCCATAACTAATGAGGACAAAGAGAGTATTGGATAGGATTGTGTGGTTATATTGAGAAGATATAAACCTCCAAGGAGCAATATCAACAAGGCAGAACATCAAGCACACAAGAATCTCAAAAGCAACACCAAACTAGTGATCCCAAGGGAAGAAAAAGGTGGGTATATTGTAATTATGAACCTTGATGATTACAATAGGAAAATGACTGAACACCTCACCCAGAGCGAGAGCTACATGAATATAACAAACAACCAAATATCAAGAATAAAAAAAGAGGTAAAATGGTTGTAATAGGTTCCATCCTTGATGACAAAACCAAAAAAATGATTACTTCCTAGTTGTGAAATAACCTCAAGGATCTATGGTCTACCTAAAATCCATCAAAATCCTTGCTAGAGAAGATCGCTATTTTAAGCATCACATAATGTAAGCAATGAATATTATAAAACACCCCAACAACCTTTATAGAGATGGGGGTTTGGACCTCAAAAGAACTAGGTAAATTGGAGAGGTTTGCTCTCTTCTCATCTTTGTCTCTCTCTATTTGTTTTTACTTTCTCTCGCTTTGATCCTTTTGGGTGTACTATTTTATTATCCTTGGTTCCTATTTCTGGTTAGTTCTTTTGGACAAATCTTTGTTTTTCTTTTGGTTTAACTAATTTTGGTTAGATCTTCCGATTTTTTAGAATATTGGTCATTCCTTTTAGTTTATCCTCTATTGTTTTGTGTTTCTTTGATGTTTGTCGACTTATCCTTAGTTCTTGATTTTTGCCTTCTTTTTCTTTTCTTTCTTTATCCCTCTTTGTTGTTGGTTTCTTTTTTATTCCTTCTTGATCATCTTAAGCCCATAAAAAAAAAATGAAGAAGCCCGTGAAAACACTTTTACCTTCTTAAAATGGGACATCATTATTAATTTTCATTAATTTTTTTTTTTTTTGATTATTTTTGTATAGTACTAAAATGTTATTATGCCTTTTAAATATGTAACTAAGAAACTAGAATTAAAAAGCTTCTTAAAAGGTTTATATTAAAAAATAATTTTATCTAAAAAAAAATTATAATGTTTATATTGGAAAAATAATCAATTATCTCGTTAAATTGATATAGAGATATGAACACTTTAAAATGGATGGATTCCCCTCAATTAAATGGTTCAATCAACAACACTAAACATCAAATACATTTTTTATTTATTTTTATTTATTTTCCATCAATCTTTTTAATTTCAGTGAAAAGATCATTCTTACAGGGCTATCCATTATTCAAGTGGAAACCATATGAGGTAATTCTTTAAATTTAAATAAAAGTTTAAATTTTAAATAGATGAATTTAAAATCAATATAAAATAAAAGAGTGGTGAAAATAATAAGTTTTTAAATAGATGATTTTGAATTCAGTACGAAATAAAAGATTGGTGAAAATAATGAGTTTTTAAGTTTTAGGGATAGCCAACAACAAAGCCGAATCCTATGCATTATTACAAGGGATTTAATTAGTAAAATAACGCCAAATCTCAAGCTTCATTGTAGTTGGGGACTCTAAAAATACAATCAGATTTTTTTGTTTCTTGCTCCTCTCCAAAGGAAATTCACTTAAATATTCTTATGGATCACATTCATCTCTTAATTTGGAATCTTCAAGTTCAATTCTATCATGTTCTTCGTCAACATAATATTGAAGCTGACAAAATGGCCAATAAGGCGATAGTAAGGACCCCTGGTTTCATGGGCGCTGAAGGAGTGGAGAAGATAGTCACCCCCCCGTGACCAAATGCTTAGGAAATTAGGAATAATCTTAAGTCAACATGTGGTGTGCTAGTTGATGCGTGACAAAATCTTGGATAAGACATATGTGTTTGTGGAGCAGTCAGAACATAACTTCAGCGCATGGGTGGTGGTTCAGTTCGGGTTATGCGAAGCGACGTCGGTTCAATCTCAGGGGAAATGAAATGGATCTCAAGTCGTTCTGCCCTATTATAGATATTGGCAATGCATGACAAGTACATTGGAAACATGTAATATCGGGAGCAGTCTTCAACATGAGCACGAATTGAGAAATGGTGTGTGAATGAATTTGGCAACTCCAAGTAATTCAAGTACTTCCCATTTCAAATAATCATTGCAACAACGCCTGCTCATCCTTTTTTAACATTATGAGCGATCTGGGAGGTATTGTTGTTAAATTCATCTTGAGAGTAGTATTGGAAGTTTGCTAGGAGAGCAATTTTGTTACCCTACCTTGGGATTCTTCCGGTTCTTCAATGTTTTCATTGGGAGGTTTCCCAGTTTCCATAGTTGCAACTTTGGGAGGCCATTGGGCAACCATTCAATGTTCAAAATTTAATCCTCACAGTTGCTCTGAGACATTTTCCTTGATGTATAGGTTTTCTTTGGTTAGGACTTTTTTTTTCTCAGAGTCTGATATTCTCCCAAGCCTAATTTTAATAGGGCATTGGTATTCTTCAATTCAAATAAAAATCATGGAATTCAGGGATGTTGTTCAACATTCGGAGGGAGACTTGGATGTGGTCGAGTTCGAGGATCGTCATAGGATATAAATTCATCTCTGTACCCTTAGTTCGACAATCACTTATTCTTTATAAACACTATCTCATCACATAATTTTAATAGGCCAACTCTAGGATGAAATATATTCCTTGAGGAGCCAAAACGAGGACCTGGAATTTCGGTTGGCACAGATAGAGGAGATCAGTGGGAAACATTCTTCAGCTGCCAGTGCGAGGATCGTCTCAACAGTCTCAGTGGCTCCAATTCCAGATCTCAATGAACCTGTGGTGACATTGAAGGATTGGGACTAGTAGGGAAAGAAGTGGCTCCAATTCCAGATCTCAATGACCCTGTGGTGACATTGAAGGATTGGGACTAGTAGGGAAAGGGAGCCATTCAACATGGAAATGGTAGTTAGCTTTCAAATATTTTGATTTTTATCTATGTTTTGTCTCAGTATGTGTATTAACAATATTTATTACCGTATCTATACTTTCCAGTGTAGTAGTAGTGTCAAGATATGGATAGATATTAGGGGAAGGAAAGACTTTTGTTGGGAGGAAGACATAGTTCAACTAATTTTGATGAATTCTTATGAAACTCTAAAACCGTTATCATGTACTCGGTGGTCTTGACCACACCTTTTTAATGCAAATAATTCCCCAATTTTTTTTTCACACCTTTTTAATGCAAATAATTCCCCAATTTTTATAAAAAAAAAGGAAAAATATTTAAATTTTAATAAAATTTTAAACATGACTATGAACTTAATACAAAATTTAAAAAAAATGGTGAAAAGAATGAGTTTTTGAGTTAAGACATTCAAATTTTATAGAAATCAAATGTAACATCATATAAATATTCACCATAAAATGTGACATTACATAAATAATCACCACAAGATAATCACAGTAATAACAAGTACAAACAACTCCTAGTATAAATAAATAATATATAATAATAAAGTAATAACAAGTACATGCAACTTATAATATATAATAATATCTTTGAATACGTATTTACTTAAAAACAGGCACAAACAACTTATAATACATAGTAACAAGTTTTGATACATATTTAATTTAAAAACATTTTTCCCAAATTAAAAATATATATATATATATATAAACAACGAAAAAACTTATCTTTAAACTTTAAAGGAAATAAAAATGGGATTTTGGTAAAATATGGGATATATATAGTAGAAATAAGGGTTTTTTTTATTGGAAAGGTGTATTGGGAGGGGTTCAACAAAAGGATTTTGCTAAGTGTTTTTTAATATCTAGTGAATTTTGGGTATTCTTTAATATCTCATGAATGCATGGGTTCACTAAGTGGAGACCCCGTGTTTGAACCTCACAATTTTTTTTTTAAAAGATAAGAAAGATGAGGACACACTAGTGCTAATCAAGGAAGAATTAAAAAATAAATTACAAATTGAAACAACTTGTCAAGGTAAGATTTAATGACCATAAATATGACATACTCAGTAAAACTTTGAGTTTAAAAGGGTCAGGAATATTTATAAATGAATGTCTCATTCTAGAAGACCAATCTAAATTAAGGAAGAAAGTTCAAAAGGTAAAAGAATCCAAGAAGGAAGGAAAATTGACAATATTTAGGAACAATAAAGTTGTTATTAGATATAGAGACCAAAAAGATAATAATAAATAGGAATTTGGGACACTATGGATCCTCTATTGGAACTGTTGTGGCTTTCCATGGAGCAAAGGCCTTATGTTAAGTTTTTTTTTTTTAAATAAGAAAGTGATATTATATATGGTGCCTGCTAGGGCTGGAAAGAGGTTCCAAAAATACAAAAGTAACAAGCTGGAGTTGCTGGACTGCCCCTACAGAGGGGAAACCAGTCCAGTCAGCTTCCAAGTCATCTGTCTTAGACATTTGCTGAAATTCAAAACAAGTAAAGTTCAAAATATAAGCCACCTAGCCTAAGACAACAACTGAGAACTAGACACCTGGCGAAAAGCCCAGCCATGCAGCGCCGAGATCCTCTGCCCAGGTTTCTGTCGTAGGTTTGTTCGGCTGTTCGTCCCCACATTGTTCCCTGTGCTCCTCTCGTTCAGTGTGCTCTGGTGGGTCGCTGTGCTTCGGTTCCTTCTACTGTGCTGCCACTTGCCGCAGCATGTCATCTAAACCTGTGTCAATTTCCCCCCCCGGTGTGATGCCAGTAGGGTCCAAGGAGAGGTCCATTTGCATGGTCGAGAAGATCTGTAGAAAGGTGGCCACATTGTCTTCGGTGGCTTGCAGTCGAAACTTGAGGTCCGCCACCTCTCTTCTAAGCTCGAAAACTAGGTCGTATAGGACGCCCAGTCTGTCTCTGAAAGGTTCGCTGTCGGGGTGGTTCGCCTGGTGGAGATGCAGTCGTTTGGCTGCTCCGAGAGCCCGTGGTTCACTTCGCCAGGTACTCGAGGAAGCCGAGAAGGACATGGACGCAAAGAATTGCATCCGGGGGTCTGGAGGATAGCGTGGAGTCGTGGGCGTACCGCGCGGAATGGAGGCCATGGCTCGCGGGAGCTGAGACTGCTGAGGAGGCGTGGTGGTCGATGGTCTGCGACGTTTAGTCTGCGCTGGAAGCGGAGAGGCACTAGGGGATAGAATTGGGGGATGGGTAGAAGAGCCTGTGAGCGGAGAGGTCGAAGGCGAGAGAGATGGTTTGCGAGGCTTCCAGGGGGAGCCCCGCTTGGGCTTCCCTCTAATACGTTCTCTCATGGGTGCAGGTGGACGGTGAATTGCGCGAGGATCAAGGTGCCAGAACTGGTGGTAGCCAGTGGACCAAGTTGCAGAGCGAGCCG
>ML808989.1:24405-76565 GCA_009831015.1 Picea engelmannii
AGCGCTCTGTGCAACGGCTCCAGCTGGCCTGTGGCTCTTCTATCTTCCCCTTCGAACCATAACGCTTGCCATGATGTATCGGTTTTGAACTGCTCCACTGGTACCGCTACGGTGTGAGTTGGTACCTAGTACCGGAACCCTGCGCCAAGAACANCAATGGTACCTACCCAAGTGATATTAGTCCATTTATCAAATTAAAGTATTAAAAATGCATAATAATAACTTGAATTTCAAAGATACCTTAGGCGACCCTTTTGAGTGGTAAAAGGGTGTTGATTATATCCAAAGGAGGTCAAAAAGGGTGGTACTGGCATAGAGTTGGAGGTCAATGGTATGTAGTATGGGCATAGAACATAGTCAAAACCGGGGACCAACAGAAATACTGAAGAAGGTTGGGTAAAATTTTAATACCTTTATTCATTAAATGTACAAATTTATTCCTGTTGAAAGTTAGGGTTTGTGACTAATCCAAAACTAGTCCTGTAAGACTGAGGTAAATGTTGATTACTATGATAGTATCTTGTTTCTGAAGTTAAGGAAGGTATGTAGGTATATTATCACATACACCAGGTCAGATACAATATAAAAAAAAATTGCGACAAGTTGATAGTGATAGGTTGACTAGTGACATGTTGTGGGGATAGGTTGAAAGTCACAATGATGGTATATCAGTGCAGTGATAGGGACATCGAAAGGTTTATGTGGTAGTGATAGATTCATATACATTTATATTTTAGGGTGGTTATATGGGGAAAGGAAAGGGGGTTGTAGCCTCCTTCCGGTTGGAGCCAAAAAACTAGGGAGTTGGAGTTTCCATCAGGTTGGAGCCTGAGAATTGGTAGTTCGGATCCTCCTTCCAGTTGGAGCTAAAAAATTGGGAATTTGGTGATTCCTATGAATGTATTTATTTTAATATATAAGAAAATCATTCCATCGTTTTCTCCCACATTGGGTTTCCATGTATATCTTGGTGTATTGTGTATCTGTGATTATTTTACCATGCATTGTTGATATACTAAACATAGATGATAAAATCATGAATATTAATTGATCACGTTAATTTTTATATGCTCTGATTATATCATTGAATATTTTATATTAGGGTTAAAAGTGATAAAGTTTTCATATTGATTCACCCACCCCTCTCATTATTCCAACATGGATCACATCCAAGAGTGAAGGAGGTGGAAAAGGATGATGAAGGCCAATATTCCTCTTAAATTCCTGTTGGAATGGTTTCTTAAATCCTTTTTTCCATATATATCCAAGCATGTGTCTACATCGGGGGTATCCTCCGAGGAGGAGTATATTTTTAGGACCCAACAATTTGATTTGATTTCTCAATTTGGGATTCTATATGAGATATTACTATAAACACCATAGTCAAGTAATAACCTGTGGAAATAGAAGTCTGGACCACATGTGTATGGAATTGTGGTTCCTTAGGCTATTATGTCCTGAAGATGGATCCTTATATGGATATGAAATGTCGACAAATAATAGACAATACTATGGTTCTTTCGATTAATTCTAAACAAAACTCCCACCACATAAACCTTAACCATCAACACTACAATAGATTTGGTTGCAAACAAAATGAAACATATGACCATTCATCCAACTATATCTTTTCTATCTACTTCTTCAACTGTTTCCACTGTCCAATCATGTGATGTACATGATGTGAAATTGAAGAACCCGAAGGGTAACCAAAAACTAAGATAGATAAATAAGGGTAATGATAAAAAGGGAGGTGGAAACAATAATAATAATATTAAATATGATTCTAATGCTAAAGGGGTGAAGAAATAAAATAGGAATGTGAAGTTTCCATGCAAAAGTTTTAAACATGATCACCTTACCCATTAATTCCCTTAGATGGAAGAGACTCAATGCTTGTTGACGTAGTAGCAACCTATTATGTGGAAGAACATGTTTCATGAAACTGTCATTTCATCGATCTTTCAAGTTTTGTTCTTTCCTCATTAAGGTAAAATCATCATGATAGACCAAATTTCATTCACCCACTCTAGCTTTGTGGTGAATACATGATCTATGGTCTTGTTATTTGAAACCCCCAGTCAAAAACTAACAACATTGGTGTTGAAATGTGTCCTTCATCGATGGGAACTTTTCTCTTCTCAGTACCAATTTTGTATATTAATGTTGTTCTGATTGGATACCAACAATTAATCTCTTCAATCCTATTAACTCAAGTGATTCCATTTCGTATGACATATTTTGAGGATCCCTTGGTGTTACCCTCTCCGTGAAATTTGATAGAAGGTATTGAAAATGCCGAGATGGATTGTAATAACCCATCTATCCATTAGATCTCTAATACATAAACTAATTTAGTAGATTGAAATACATGAATTATAACTATTAACTCATAAAAACTAACTACATATGATCATATAATTCAAGAGACATAGGAATGGAGAAGACCGTGACTTACTTTAACGCCATACCTGTCAATCCCTTGCGCTCCAAGCTTTGATCCCTCTTACTGCAACAACAATGTGGGGGATGAATCTCCACATAACCAACCCCTATGTTTATGCAACTAAAAACCCTCGAGCCCTTAATCAAGTATTTATGCCAATGTCAAATCCTTACTTCTTGAGAATTCTTCCAAGCCCAAAACCAAACATGCCTTCCAACCTTTTCCTCTTCTATTAAATAGAATTCCTTGGTTCATCAATGAAAAATAAACCTCATACATAGGTTCTACTTGTCATTATGAAAAAATTCATTTTTCTTATCTTAACTTAATATATGTTCTCTTATTTTATCTCTTTTATTAATAATAGAGTAATTCTTTTCTTATCTTAAATTAACTTAATTGAGTCATTCATAACTTCTCTTCTCTTATCTATTTCTATTTATTTACTTTATATTCTTGTACTATTTATTATTATTAACCCATATTGCTATTATTTCTATTATTATTTTACTATTATCACTATTATTTTTCTAATAATATTACTATTAACACAAGGAATTACATACTTCCCTCCTTTAAGGAACTTCATCCCCAAGTTAATGTTATTTATGTTACATATAGGTTTTCAATTTTCTCCCCATATAATCCACAACACCCTCTATTTAACTAGTATAAAGCCACCCATATGACTAAAATATACATCAAAAGAGAAATCTTCATCAAGGAAGTGAGAGTAATCTCCATTTCTTCTTCCAGAAGTTTGAAACTAGGATTAAAGCCTCTTTGTCTATCTGGGCTCTAGACACCAGACCCTATCTTTTCCATCGGGTCTCTCATGGAATCAAACCAATACATATCAATCTATCAGGGCTCTAGGAACATACCTCATCTACCCAAGAAAGAATATGGATCGATACTCAAGCACGTCAATGATATGGATCGATACTCATGTACAAAAATCATCTAGATCAATAATTTCATACACAAATAATCTTGAAAGGCTAGAAAACACTCCCTCCATATCATCCCTCAAGTACACATCCCTAGGTGTCAAAATATAATACCACAACACAACTAGTGAGAAAAAATCCATCCATTCTTTAGGACTTCAGCATTACAACTCTGGTATCGAGCACTTTGACAATCTCAAGATGGTCCCATGTTCATCAAAAATCATACAAGTAAAAATGTTGATTGACATAGATAGTTGATTGATTTGTCCCCAACCCATATTTTATTACTTTTTAAACATTCTCCCTCGTAGGTATTGGATCCCACGAGATAATCAAATAAGTCAGCCCACTGGTCGATGACTTGACTATCACCACATCACAACTGCAACCAATGGATTATTTATAACCATAATATCAACATCTCAAAAACATAATACACATGATAACTCTTGCATTTCATCAAGAGAATACAACATTATTATCATTACCATAGTTTCATGCATGCCATCATAAAAAATATTGTCATAAATATGCATGTAAGAAGCCCATGCTATCACCTCTTGACTGTTAAGATATTTAGATACTTAGGATTTAGTTAATATCAACTTGGTATAATGTGTCATTAGGTAAAAGTGTGTTTCTCTAGTATGCATTTGTAGTTAGGAACTCCAGCGGTCACAATATTTTCCCGACATAGAGTGATTCAATGGTTCATGTTCTCCTCAATCTTAACGACTACATTGATATATGGCTTAACACATGATTGTCCATGATATATATTTAAAGAGAATGGAGGGTCACTTGTTGATGATTGATTGTGAGAAACTCTTTCTTAAATATCTCAACAATCTTTTTCTTTTGCATTAATAAATCGCTCCAATTGGACACATTAGTTAGGGTCATGAATGTTTCCCTATAGGGGTTTTACCAAGTCAAAATATCGGTGTGTTGATATTTGATATGGTTCTATGAGTGGCTACTGAAGGTGTTTGTTCTCTGTTGGAATACTTGTGTTTTTGAACATGGTATCATCGCCTGTTTAAAGACCCACTCCTATTGTAGATCAAGATTGTGAAGCTAAGTTGCCTCATCTTTGGTTTCTTCCATTTCAATACATTTCAAGGCTAGGAGGACTATTCTATTGCATCAGGAGAATTTTTATTAGTTAGGAATGTTTTTTTTTTCACTCAAAAAGGTTTATGTTTTCACAGGATACAACCATTTTAGTCAGATTTGAAGGTATAAAGCTTGAATTCACCCTTTTTAAAAATTTTGTTGAATATTATTTTTGTTTTATTTCAGTTTTCTACTTTTTTTTCCAAGTTGATACTTCTTTGGATATTTGAATTCTCTTTTCCCCATTCCCTGTGAAATCACGTAAAATCATAAACAAATCCGAAAGGGTATATTTTATGGGTAAGTTAACCAAAATCTAACCCTTGTTTTCATCGAGAAGAGAAATTTTCTTATTTTGTGAAAAAAAAAATTATGAGCATGCTCTCCAAGGATGTCTCCCATAAGAACAACAACAACAACAAAAAAAAAAATAAACCACAATCCCCTCCTTCTAAACAATACAATATGTTTTGCTAGCTCACTTGGTTAAAAGTTGCCTTATTAAGTAAGAGGTCTTGAGTTCAAGTCTTTTTTCTGAAAAAGCTCATGCATCCATTTGTAAAGTGTATTTCACTTCCAGCATAAAAGTGAATCACTATAAGTATATTTAATATTTTATTTTAAATTTATTTATTTTACATTCAACTTTTTTTTATAAAGTAACTTCATTTTAAAAGTGATCCCCACTTCTTGTTATAAAAGTAGGTCACTTGATAAAGAAAATTATTTGTAAAAGTGAGGTTACTTGGAGGGGTACCACGACGTGGAACAACTTATACTTGCCATGTGGCTCTTTGGTTACTTTTATACATGTTTTTCAAAAGAGAATAACATTCAGATCCGAGGTCCATTTCTAGTTCTGTTTTTTTTTTAAATGCCTAATTTTTTGATATCTTTACATCCAAATCATCAGTTTCAGTTTTAAAATCTATATTGTCATCATATTTAATATGGATTCTTATAGTTATATTTTTCTTACCAACACCAACTACTTCCAATGGAAATCCTATATGGAGGATTTATTGAGAGGTAAAGGCTTGTGCTCGATTACCTTGGGAAAGGAAAAGGAACCCACTGACGATGAAAAGAAATTCAAATGGGCTAAAAAGATCAATGAAGCACGTGGACTAATTGGATTTTCCATCTCTCCTTATTTAAGGTTCCACCTTCAAGAAATTGATGACCTCGATGAAGCTTGGGAAAATATTGAATCTGTGTTTAGTAAACACAATATTATTCAAGCACTCTAGTTAGAAAATCATATATTGACTTTAACTCCAAATTATTTTTCTTGCATTGAGCCTATCTATCTAAGTTTAAAACACTTAGAATTTTATGTGAAGAGTGTAACATAAAGCTGGAGGAAGAGAATTGCATCTATATTATTCTTTCTAAGCTAGGTAGTACATATTCTATTTTTTATCTACCTTTTATGCCATGAGAGAGGCTCTAGGGAAATATGATCCAAAACCCACTTTTGAGTCCTTTTGTGATGCTTTGATTAGAGAGAAAGATAAGCTTGTACAACTTGTAGTGATCAACACTATCGGTAACTCCAAAAAATGCTAAATGTAAACCCAAGACTATGAAGAAGTAACATCCTCACCACAACAATAAGAAAAACAAGGGTCCCAAACCCACTGAGACAACTTTAACTCTTAATGGCAAGAAAGGAGAAAAGTATAAAAATAACAAGACTGGAAGACATTGAAACTTTTGTGGGAAATATGGTCATGATGAGTCCAAGTTTTTCAATAAGATGGCATCCTTAAAAGTAGCGATGAAGAAGTAAAACCTCAGTATTGATTCTAGTTCTTCTTCCTCTTCTCATGGCCATGCACTTTCATCTTCTGGTCTCTCCTTGAATGCAACTTCTTCTGATGAGTGGATTATTGATTATGGAGTATCTTATCATATGGATAAGGAGAAATCCATATTTTCTACTCTAAATGAATGTAACACAAAGAAAATATTGGTCAGTGATGACAGATCTCTTAGTGTTGTAGGATTTGCAACTGTTGAGGTAGATAATGGTCATTTCAATAATGTATTATGCGTTCCAAGTCTTTCTTATAACCTTGTATTAGTATATAAAATCACTCATTCAGGTGAACATAAAATCGTAGATATTTCACCTCACTAAGTTGTAATCAAAGATCTAAAATACTGTCTCCATGTTCTTGCAACTAGAATTGTTGATGATATTACCGGGTTGTACAAGTTTGAAAATTTTGGGTCATCATCTTCTCCACTAGTTTTTGTTTCTTGTAGCGATGAGTTGAGAAAAATTTGGCATGAATGTTTTTGTCATCTAAATTATCACTTATTGCATCAACTATGTAATAAACAGATGGTGACTAGTCTTCCTCTTGTTTCAAGCAGAGATGGTGTTTGTTCTGTTTGTGTTCTCTGATAACATCATCAATAAAGTTTTTTAAAACATGCCTCTTAGCATGGCTCAGGCCCTTTGTAGCTTGTTCAATGTGACTTGTTTGGTCCACTCTCTTCTCCTTATTTTTTGGGGTGAAATTATTTATTAACTTTCATTGATTACTTTTCTAGATGTACTTGGGTTTATTTCTTAAAACTTAAGAGTGAATTTTTTGAAATTTTTTTACCCTACAAGACCCTTGTAGAAAAACAATATGGACATCAAATTCAATGGTTAAGAACAGATACTGGAGGAAAATAGGCGATGAATGCAGGCGCCCCCTGCCTCCGCAGGTTCTGCGTGACCTCCCGGTCTAAGGATCATTCTTTAATGCCTTCGAGATAGATTGACTCCTTTGATTCCCTACTGGAACCTCAATATTCGATCCACAGGTCCTTCGTGAAACTCCACCTGCACAAGCATGCAACAGGCATGAGATTTCACCTACACATGGCCTCAGTACGACCACGACCTTTTCCAAAAATGGAATTTTGGGTCTCAGGAGTCCTTGAGTCTTGATGTCAAGAGTCCTTGACTCCTCGATCTCTCGGTCTCCAAAATGTTGATTTGTCGAATTGGATTCAGTCAGGGTTAGTCCCCTGGGCTATACCCTTAGTCCATATGACCACCCCTCACATGACCGCAGTCCTCTTGGGTTTCATCGATGCAAATCACCTGACTTCCTGTCCTCAAGACTTCCGAAAAGATGATTTCTGGAATGCTGAAAACACCTGTGTCCTAGATTCCTCCTCCTTTCGTGATTTTGGTTCTTCTGATGCCGAAATGCTTCGACCTTATGCCTACAGGATCCCCGGAATGTCGAATCCTGAAATATTGATATCAAGTGTGGCCATAGCCTCACTCTCCTCTATGTCGCATTTCACGATTCCAGAGTTCTAATTACCGAAATGATAAATTCTTTGTCTTCGGGACTTCCGAAATCTCGATACCCAGTATGCCGAAATCTGACCCAACACTACCCTTCTCGCAAATGATCTTGGGAATTTACGTTTCGGGATTTCACGACCCCTGCGACACTTATCCTCTGTTCTCTCAAATACCCAGTATTCAAAATCCCAGTGGAATCCCCGATCTCCTCCATGTGTCCTCCATAGATGGATGGTCCAGATCATTTTGGGACTTCGCCAGTAGCGAAGCCGAAAGACTCCCTTCTCGAGTTCCCAATGTTAAAATCCCTAAAATGTGAGGATCTCATGACACATGTCCCCCACAGATGGAAGGTCCCGATGTCTTTGGTGTTTCACGTATCGGGAGTTTGAAACTCTCGGTACCAAAATTTCTGCCTCCTCTACCTTTCGAACTATGAATAGCCGAAACGCCAAAGTTCTGCTCCAAAAGCAAGCCGCGTTTCGCGACTTCAGAGTTTTCACCGTGAAGTGCCCCAGTCTCTTGTCATTGGGATTCCTAAAATTCCGATCCCTGAATCTCTCAAATTCTGAAATATGACAGCTTCTCTCCTTTTCATATGAGGATTAAACCTAGTGCAAATCCTCCTGGATCTGATGGCTATCGACTATCCATGCAAGATCTGACGACCCAAATCTATTCTTCCTATGTGCTCTCCTCCTGCTGCTTCCTGGACATGAAACTTCAATGGTCCAGATCTTGTCCTCAACCTGATCCAATGACAATTGGGCTCTCCCTTGTGAGCCTCTGTTTATTCTCGATCCTTGGAAGAATTTAAACTTATCAAAGGCCTCAGCCTTTGTCTCTTCTACAAAGCCGGTACTCACAGCTTCTATCTGCATCTTTGAAAATGATTTCCCTCCTGAGCTTCCTCAAACTCAAATCTTCCAAAGGGTCTTCCTTCCAGCCTCTGCAACCTCTCGGCTATGGCCTATGCATGAAAGCACTACTCCTCCTGAGATTCTCTTCTTGAATCCTCAAAGGATTCTTCGACTTCTACTCTCCTTGTAGAGTCTTTGCATGCACAAAGGTTTTATCTCTTCTAAGATTTTCCTGTAGCTTCGACCTCTAAGGAATTAAACTTTTTTCCTTCTCCCTCAGATGGAGAATCTGATGCCCTCCTAGCACTCCTTTGCTCAAGCAAACTTCTTGCTAAGTCTGCAGGGTGTTCAACAACCTTGTGAAGATCCTTCCTTGGACTCTTCTTCTATTCCAGAACTTAAAATAGTTCTTTCCTTCTGTGCTCTAGCACCTACTCAATGCCCTCTAGGAAGAGTGTCCAAAATCCTCATTGATTATGTTTCCCTATGAACTCACAATAGAGTTCCTCCTCAGTACTCTATGCATGTGCTCAATTCCCTCCTGGTAGAGCTCTATAAAATCGTCAATGATTATATCTCCTTATGAACTCGAACAAGAGTTCTTCTCCTCATTGCAACCCATGCATCCACTCAATGCCTACTTGGCAGAGCTGTTTCATAATCCTGTAGTGATTCTGTCTTCTACTGTGTTCTCCTCTACACAGTCTTGTCTCCATGGTGTTTAGTAACCTTGAGATATTTCCCTGAGTTTAAGACTTCAGCTGGTGCACCTTCCTAGCGCGTTTTTGTCCAAATTCCATAGAATTGGAAGTGCACTCTATGCACTAGCTTTCAGAACCCATAGTGTTCTGTCACACCCTCTTGGCATGAAGCCTCAAAGAACTCCAGCCTGAAATTAAAGAACTCTATAGATAGTAGAGCCTATCTATCCCTGTAAATGCACATCTACAACATACATGCATAGCATAAATAGAAAACACATAGACATTCACACAACACCGATAATATGCAGGAAAAACTGCTCTGGTTTGTATTAATATCAAATGCCTCCTTTACAAGGTGTTCCTGAGCTTAGACTTTTGACAGAGTCTCGGCTCCTCCCCTCTACTCTCTTCTCTATTCTCTTTCTACCTCTACTAATTTAAAATAAGATCCAAGATCTTTTTACATGAGGGGGCTCTTCGAGCTCTTCCCTCCAAGCTACCTACACTATTCAATTACATTGAATTTACAATTAATGGTTGTTTAGTCCAGATCGGATCTAGATCTCAGCCTTACAACCATTAAAGGATATCTACATATAAAGCCTATATATAGGCAAGGCCTTTTGGCTCTAATAGCCTTACAATATTGAATGCCTTCACATTCAAATTTAAAAATGTTAAAGGGTTGCGCCTTTCCTCATTAAATGCATGCACTGAGTTGGTTGGTTGGCTGGCACATGGATGGCTTGGATAGATGCTCCTGCATCATACTCCTCTACTGCATAATTCATGAGATCCTGATCATGAGCTCTCCACCCTAGTTTTTGAAATCCTCTTGGGTCCCAAACAACTCTTTAGAGTTGTCTCTCTACTCCATTTCTTTGTTGTTGTTGCTTTTACTGTTGCTGCTTTGTTGTTGGTCTGGCAGTCTCCCTTCTGCTTAGCTTCATCCTGTTGGAAGTCTCTTGTGATGACTTCAACATCAGCTTCTTGATCTCATCGATCACCTCATCCAACTACTTCCCTAGCTGGCTTTGTTCATGTAGTCTCCTCTGCTACAAATTCTTTCTGCAAATGGGCAAATCACCATGATCTCCCATGCCATCTCTTGTGGCCTTAACTTGCCACCCTGTTGCATATTTCTCTTCTGCAATCTTATTATTGAGTTGCTGCTCAGCCTCTTCATCTGATAGTTTGACCGTCATCTCTCCTTGTGTGGCACTAAGTGTCCACTCTACTGCAGTCTCCTCTGTAGTCCCCTCTTGAATGACATGCTTTTCGACCATCATCTCTGACAATGTTGTTGCTGTCATTCCTCTTGTTGGTATGTCTCCATCTCCTTCCAACTTCTCCTCAACCTTGAAATCTCCTCCATCAGTTTCCAACCTCATTTGTTGGATGTGCATGCTCCGCACCATCATCCTTCTCTCGAGGGCTTCAAATTCTTGGTACAGATCAGCAAAGCTCATGCTGTCTACTTTTTCTTCTTCTACTGCTACAAGATCCAATGCTGCAGTAGTCTTTGTTTCAATTGCCTGGCTGAAAAATTTGAGCCATTCCTAGGAATGCTCATTTCCTTCTTCTTCTTGGGTAGTCATCAGTGGCTTCTCCACTTCTTCTTCCATGACAGTCTCTGCTGGCTGTCCTTCTGTTGTTGTTGCATCTGCAACACAGGTTTTAGCCCCAACTAAGCTAAGTGGAAGAAATATTTCAATTCCTCCAATGATCAAAAGATTTTTCTGATCTTCCTTCTCCATCATCTCCTTTGGTTGATCTGAACTCAACTCTGAGTTCATGAGACTTTTAGACAGTCTCACTTCTGTTCCTGTGCCCACCTGGCAAATTGGGAATTTTATGCTGCCCTCTTGGTAGTCTATGAGATCCTCGGATCCCATCCCATTTCTCTCTTGGCAATGTGAAATTTCCTTATTGTCCTCCTGACAGTCTATGAAATCCCACAACACTATCATCTCATTGCCCACCTGGAAATCTGAATTTCTGGTCCTACCCTCTTGGTAGTCCTTGAGATCATCCAGTGATCTCAGTTCATCCTCATCACTGAGATTTCTCCTATCCTCTGGTTCACACACCTGGACCATTTTCTCCTCTGGTCTGTTGAGGTTTTTAGCATGCATCAACCATATTTTCAACAGCCTTTGCTGTCTTTTGGCCATCAATACCCTGACTGACCATTTTACCTTCATCTTCATGGGCCATTCGTATACCCATCTCAACTTAGCATTCTGCTACATCCAAAATGCTAGCTCATCCATTCTCACTCTAATCTCGGTGAGCTCTTTATCTCTCGTAGCATTCTCCTGCTGCTGATGGATCTTCTTTCCACCGCATCCATGGCCTTCAATTGCCATCTTCCTGTTCCTGTCTACCTTCCTGGAAAACATGTTGCTATCACTCTACAACTCTGAGTGCTTCCATATTTCTCATACAGTCCTCTGACTATCTGCCTGACTACTACGTACCTACTAACAATCACCATAGAGTTCCAGTACTCTGCCTTCCCCTGCTTGTCTCTGCAAGCTACCTCTGATACCACCTTGTTGTATATTAGAGTATTTTCCTTCCTTCTCTCTCTGCCTGAAATATAAAAACAAAGTCAAGCTCTGATACCACTTGATGACCGTAGGCGCCTCCTACCTTCGCAGGTTCTGCGTGACCTCCCGGTCTAAGGATTGTTCTTTAATGCCTTCGAGTCGGATCAGCTCCTTTGATTCCCTAATAGAAAATCAATATTCAATCCACAGGTCCTTCGTGAAACTCCACCTGCACAAGCATGCAATAGGCGCAATCTTTCACCTACACATGGCCTCAGCATGACCGTGGCCTTTTCCAAAAATGGAATTTTGGGTCCCGGGACCCCTTGAGTCTTGATGTCGAGAGTCCTTGATTCCTCAATCTCCCAGTCTCTGAAATGTCTATTTGTCGAATTGGCTTCACTCGGGGTTAGTCCCCTGGGCTATACCCTTAGTCCATATGACCACCCCTCATATGACCACAGTCCTCTTGGGGCTCATTGATGCAAAGCGCCCGACTTCCTGTCCTCAAGACTTTCAAAACGTTGATTTCCAGAATGTTAAAAATACATGTGTCCCGACTTCCTCCTCCTTTCGTGATTTCAGGTCTTCTGATGCCGAAATTCTCCGACCTTATGTCTACGGGATCCCTGGAATGCCGAATCTTGAAATCCCGATATCAAGTGTGGCCACAGCCTCACTCTCCTCTATGTCGCATTTCACGATTTCAGAGTTCTAATTACCGAAATGCTCGATCCTTTGTCTTCGGGACTTCTAAAATCCCGATACCTGGTATGCTGAAATCTGACCCTGCACTACCCTTCTCACAAATTCTTTTAGGAATTCATGTTTTGGGATTTCCTGACACCTGCGACACTTATCCTATGTTCTCTCGAATCCCTAGTATCTGAAATCTCGGTGGACTCCACAATCTACTCCACGTTCCCTCCATAGATGGATGGTCCATATCATTTTAGGACTTTTCCAGTAGCGAAGCCGAAAGAATCCCTTCTCAGCTTCCCAATGTCAGAATCCCCGAAATGTGAGGATCTCGTGACACGTTTCCCCCACAGATGGATGGTCCTGAAGTCTTTGGTGTTTCTCATACCAGGAGTTTGAAACTCTCGGTAAGAAAATTTATGCCTCCTCTACCTTCCAAACTCTGAATAGCTGAAACGTTGAAGTTCTACTCCAAAGGCAAGTTGCATTTCGTGACTTTAGGGTTTTCACCGTGAAGTGCCCCGGTCTCTTGTCATCGGGATTCTCGAAATGTCGATCCCTGAATCTCCAAAATTCTGAAATATGACAACTTCTCTCCTTTTCATATGAGGATTAATCCTTGTGCAGCTCCTCCTAGATCTGATGGGTATTGGCTATATGTTCAAGATTTGACGGCCCAGATCTATTATTCCTATGCGCTCTCCTCCTACTGCTTCCTGGATGTGAAACTTCAATGGTCCAGATCTTGTCCTTGGCCTAATCCAACGAAAATTGTGCTCTCCCTTGTGAGCCTTTGTTTGTTCCTGATCCTTGGAATAATTTAAACTTATCAAATGCCTCGACCTTTGTCTCTGCTACGAAGACTATACTCACAACTTATGTCTATGTCTTTGAAAATGCTTTCCCTCCTGAGCTTCCTCAAACTCAAATCTTCCAAAGGGTATTCCTTCTTGCCTCTGCAACCTCTCAGTTATGGCCTGTGCATGAAATCCCTACTCCTCCTAAGCTTCTCTTCTTGAATCCTCAAAGGATTCTTCGACTTCTGCACTCCTTGCAGAGTCTTTGCACACACGAAGGTGCTATCTCTTCTAATCTTTTTCTATAGCTTCGACCTCTAAGGAACTAACCTTTTTTCCTTCTCCCTCATATGGAGAATCTAATGCCCTCTTGGCACTCCTTTCCTTAAGCAAACTTCTTACTAAGTCTATGTTCAACAACCTTGTGAAGATCCTTCCTTGGACTCTTCTTCTATTCCAAAACTTAAAAGAGTTATTTCCTTTTTTTATCTAGCACCTACTCAATGCCCTCCTGGCAGAGTGTCCAGAATCCTTAGTGATTATGTTTCCCTATGAACTCAAAGTAGAGTTCCTCCTCAACACTCTCTCCCTATTCTCAATGCCCTCCTGAAAGAGCTCTATAGAATCCTCAGTGATTCTATCTCCTTCTGAACTCGAACCAGAGTTCTTCTCCTCAATGAAACTCGTGCATCCGCTCAATGCCCGCCTAGTAGAGCTCTTCCAGAATCCCGCAATGATTATGTCTTCTATTGTGTTCTCCTCTACATAGTCTTGTCTCCAAGGTTTTCAGTAACCTTGAGATCTTTCCCTAAGTTTAAGACTTCAGTTGGTTCACCCTCCTGGTGCGTCTTTGTCCAAATTCCATAGAATTGGAAGTGCACTCTATGCACTAGCTTTTAAAACCCACAAAGTTTTGTCACACCCTCTTAGAATGAAGCCTCAAAGAACTCCAACCTGAAATCAAAGAAATCTACTAATAGTAGAACCTATCTGTCCCTGTAAACACACATCTATAACATGCATAAAAAACATAAATAGAACACACATAGAAATTCACACAACACCGACAATATGCAGGAAAAACTGCTCCAGTTTGTATTAATATCAAATGCCTCCTTTACAAGGTATTCTTGAGCTCAAACATTTGACAGAGTCTCGGCTCCTCTCATTTGCTCTCTTCTCTATTCTCTTGCTACCTCTACTAATTCAAAATAAGATCCAAGATCTTTTTACATGAGGGGGCTCTTCGAGCTCTTCCCTCCAAGCTACCTACTCTATTCAATTACATTGAATTTACAATTAATGGTTGTCTAGTCCAGATCAGATCTAGATCTTAGCCTTATGACCATTAAAAGCTATCTACATCTAAAGCTTGCGTATAGGCATGACCTTTTGGCTCTAGCAACCTTACAATATTGAATTCCTTCACATTCAAATTCAAAAACGTGAAAGGGTTGTGCCTTTCCTCATTGAATGCATGTGGTGAGTTGGTTGGCTGGATGGCACATGGCTGGCTTGGAGAGATGCTCCTGCATCAATAGGTGAAATTGTTTTCTACAAGTTACTACACTACACAAGGCATCCAAATGAAATACATTGTTCCATATACACCACATCAAAATGGTGTTGTTGAGAGAAAGAACCACACATTAAAATAAATGACTAATTGTATGATCCAATCTAAGGGATTAATTCTAAAATATTAGGTGGACGCCATGAACTATGAAAATTACATAGTAAATCGCACTCCTACAAAGGATCTTAAAAATTTAACACCGAAAGAAACTTGGACTAAAATTAAACCAGATGTAAGTCACTTCTGTGTATTTGGAAGTATAGCATGGGATCACATTCCTAATGAGAAAAGGAAAGCATTGCAACCTAAAAGTGAGAAGTGTATTTTTTTGTATATTATGAAGATGTCAAATGTTATATACTTATTTAACCACATTGTAATGAAATTATTATTAAAAGAGATGCTAAATTTGATGAAAATATCTTGTCCTACAAGCCTAAATCAATGTTTGTTCCTTCTTCAACCTACGATCCATCTTCAATGTTTGTACCTTCTTCTATTCCTATTCTAGTTTGTTCTTGATATGATGAAAATGAGGGTGAAAATCCACCTCCTATTGTTCAACTTCCTCTAGATGATTCCAATGAACATGAACCAACAATATCACTGCCACTTCCTAGATGGATTCGTTCAACATGAGAAACAACTAGTGGTATTACCATTGATCCTTCAGATCAACATTAGACACATTCATAGTTCCAACAAACCTCTTCTCTTTTGGCTCAAGTTTTAGAGACTCATGATCTAGAGACATTTGTAAAAGATTTAATTCATCCAGATTGGGATATGAAAATGAATGAAGAGTATCATTCCTTAATGGAAAGTGATACTTGGGATCTTCTACCTCTTCCAAAAGGAAGAAAACTTGTCATATGTAAATGGGTCTACAGAACGAAGTATACTTCAGATGGAAGTGTTGAAGGGAACAAGGATTAGTTAGTTGTCAAAATATTTTCCCAAGTTTAATGAAATGAATATAATAAAACCTTTTCCTTTGCATCCAAAATGAATTCCATGTGCCTTGTTCTTTCCCTTGCTGCCTCACATAAATGGGAGGTCCGTCAGATGGATGTTAAATCAGGCTTCTTGCATGGTGATTTTCAAGAAGAAATCTATGTGTTAAAACCTCATGGATATGTCCAGAATGAATCTAGCCTTGCTTTTCACCTTAATAAATCTATTTATGGTCTTAAGCAAGATCCTCGATCTTGGTATGCCAAAATGGACAACTTTCTCATTGACACTAGATTTTCTAGATGACATTATGATCCTAATTTCTATACCAAGAAAGTAGGAATCCATATCATAATACTTGTTCTTTATGTTGATGACCTTATCCATCGTGACTCAAAATTTTTAAACCATGTGAAAACTAGCCTTAAGAAGAAATTTGAAATGACAAACTTAGGATTTTTCCACTATTTACTTGGCCTCAATGTTTTGGAAACCAATGAAGGAATTTTTGTTTCCCATTATAATTATTCTTATGAACTTCTTCATCGCTTCCACATGGAATATTGTAAACCAACCCCTTCTCCCTTCCAGTTTGGAGTCAATATTTCTACCATCAGTACTTCTCCTGAATTTGATGCCACTTTGTACCATTAGTTAGTTGGTAGCCTCTTATACTTGACCCATACTAGTCCTGGTCTTTCCTTTGTTGTTGATCTTGTTTCCTGGTATATGAAAGAACCCCATGGAAGCCATTGTAAAGAATCTAAAATGAGACTTCAGTATGTCTGGGGTAAAATTTAGTTCGAGATACATTACTGTTCAGGGGAGACTCCTTTATTGGTTGATTTCACTGATCCATATTGGGTCATTGAACTTGATTATTGGAAGTATACTATAGGTTATTTTTTCAGCATTGGTTCATGACCTATTACTTTGGAATGTAAGAAACAATAGGCTATTGCACTTTCTTTAGCAAAAGGAGAGTATCGAGCAATGGTAAATGAAAGTCAAGAAGCCTTGTGGCTTGGACAGATCATTTCAGAGTTTGGATTCAAGTGACAACATCCAACTAGCATTCGGTGTGACAATCAGAGTCCCATAAATATCGTCAAAGACACATTTCAACATCATCACAACAAACAAATTGAGCTACACATTCACTTCATCAGAAAGCTCATTTATGATTGAGTTATTGAAGTGTTGTTTTTCCCTATAGAAAATCAAGTTGCATACATTTTTACAAAATCTCTTACAGAAGCAAAGATTTCCAAACTTCAATCTATGTTAAGAGTTCAAGAAGTTGTCATTAATAGGTGATAGGCTCTAATGTCTCTTTCCTTCTCCTATTGTGTCACTTTTGTAAGTCCTTCAATCATATCCCAATTTGTTCTTAAGGGGGGATGTTATGATATTTATACAATTAGGATTTATTTAAGATCTACTTGGTCTAATGTGTCATTAGGTAAAAATGTGTTTCTTAGTGTGT
The DNA here is from genome assembly GCA_009831015.1 of Picea engelmannii. Classification (NCBI taxonomy): domain Eukaryota; kingdom Viridiplantae; phylum Streptophyta; class Pinopsida; order Pinales; family Pinaceae; genus Picea; species Picea engelmannii. The sequence goes on from ML808989.1 coordinate 41,868, forward strand.
TTATTTAGTATGAATTAGTATACATTTGTAGTTAGGAAATCCGACGGTCACGATATGTTCCCCAGATAGGGTGATTTGACAGTTCATGTTCTCCTTGATCTTCATGAGTACATTGATCTGTGGCTTAACACCACATTGTTCCATGATCTCTATTTAAAGATCATGGAGGGTCATTTTCTGATTATCAATTGTGATAAAATCTCTTTTCAATATCTCTATAATCCTTTTCTTTTGCATTAATAAATTTCTCTAAGTCCCCACATTGGTCGGGGTCGTGCATGTTTCCCTGTAGGAGATTTACCACGTCAAAATATCGGTGTGTTGATATTTGATCTAGTTGTGTGAGTGTCTACAAAATGTGTTCATCCTCTCTTGGAATACCTATGTTGTCAAACATTGACATCATAAAATTTTTATCATAAAATTATTTCATGCAATTACATCATGTCATCATAGTAGGAGATATTATCAAAAGATCATAACCTCGACATATATTTATCAAATATACTAAATGGAACCACATGTTATCCTAAAATCATAATTGATCATAATGAATATGATAATCTTATTAACACATATTTATGAAATAAATAAAACATCCTAGACATTTGTGTTATGATTCAACAACAAAATCAAGCCACTAGCTTGCATGATTATATATACAAGAAATACTAGCTATCACATCTAATGCAAGACTTATCATCAAACCTCCATCAAGAAAATGGATCTACTTTTTTAAGTTTGTGAGGCCAATCTAACTGTACATAGGATCATTAGTACTACCACTACATGTTCACCTCAATATACCAATTGTTTTCCAATAATATTTTCCTTTTCTTTCCACAAGAAAGTTGACAATTTACTAGTTAGGTATCATCACCCTATTAGTATGTTAAATTTTTCATAGATTTTCCTTGTCCTATACTATTGAATTTCATATAAACCCTGTCATCTAGAGAAACAATCTTTCATCTTGTCTTATTTATCTCCTAGGGAAATTAGGTGAAATTTAGCACTAAGTTATCATTGGACTTACTAGAATTTAGTGACAAATTTGAATGAAATAGTAATTTACATTTCTGAATGGATAAATGGATTCATTGTATTGAAAAACTAATAGAACATTCGAATTATATATATTTAGCCACTAAAATATACATATGCAACAATTTCTAGTAAAATTAATACAAGAAAGAAAACAAGACAAGTTTAAACTAGGGATATATTTACAATGCAAATCAAATATGATTTTTGAATTATGGTCTGCTTCCTTCTTCTTGGATGTATTTCTCCATGAATTGTGTTGAGACCTAAGTTTAACCACCCCTCCCCAGCCCCAAAATATGTGTTGGGGTGTTAATGTGGCCACCCGAGTTGACTTTCGCATCCAAGACCGGGAACTAGTCACAATGAATTGACATGGTGGATAAGGTGCGAGACGGGGATGAATTTTATGGAATCACAGGGATAGGGTGTTGGAGAGGTGCAAGTATTAGATGAATTTTGACATCATATAACCTTCGTCCATTTCAACTAATCCAAAAGTAAAATCCCAATAAAACATAAATAAATAATTTTAACAAGACTAAAAAAATTAAATTACTTGTCTAAATTCAATTCTTGTTGGGAATGGAACCTATTATCTAATAAATATATTTAACGAGATAATTGAAAAAAGAACCATTATCTAATAAACATATTTAACGAGATAATTGAAAAAACTGAATTCAATTATGGGTAGGAAGGAAACCCATTATCCATTGATATAAAACATCAGGAACCCTATCACCGGGAATCTAGAGGATTGATATTCGGCACCGGTGAAGAGAAAATAGGAAACAAGTAAACAGAATTAGCCGAAGGAGATCAATTTGATATACCCAATTTTTTTTTACCTCATTCAATGGAAATCGGGTGCCCCTGATTTGATTTAGAACAAGGGGATCGATTTGGAATTCATGAGCAGAGAAACACACAAAATACACACATAAATGAATTGTATTACACACATTACACAGAGATACATCACACTTAAATAAACGTTGTGAGATCCAACTTATTCCACTCGTGGAGGGAGAGGTTGAGAGAATCTTTCAACATCCTCGAGCAAACCCAATCCAATCCCTAAACTCTAGTATGTAGTATTAATTAGGCATTATCCCTAAAATATCATGCACAAAAGAAAACAGGAATATCCAACAACGTCGAAGAAAAGACAGTGAAAGGATTTCCAACCAGAAGGAACCAAAGTAGAATAGATGGTCATACAATTTCATCGCATGCTGGTAAATTTGCTAAGTAATGGGGTTAGTTGGGTACAATTAAATAAATAAGGATAAAATAGGTAAAATTTAAACAAGTGTTGAATGACATCTTAGTTATAATGAAATGTGCTCCACAAAAGAAAACAAGAATATCCAACAACGTCTAAGAAAAAGACATTCAAAGGTTTTTAGACCAAAAGGAAATCAAAGTGGAATATAATAGTCATAAAATTTCAGCTCATGCTGGTAAATTTGTTAAGTAACAGGGTTGGTTAGATAAACTTAAATAAATAAAGATAGAATGAGTATAATTTAAACAAGCACTTCATAATAGCTTAGTCCATGCCAAGTGATGAACTATAACTTGGAGAAACAACTTTAGATGCAATGTGTCATTCATATAAGAGGGTCTCATTAATGGTAAACACATGCAAAAAACCCAAAGCTCATGATAATTGTGTAGGGTTTGGTATTCATAAAGATTACGTTGCAAAGAACAAATTATACAATGGAAATGGGTAGAGGAATTGTCCAAAGTAACAATTTTAATAGAAATAAGAAATTATTAAAATAAGATATAGAAAATGGTTTGAGCTTTGATGTTTCCATCGATCGATCTCTATTGAAATCTGTTAATCCAGGAGGATATTTAGGAGAAAAATAAATGAGGGAATGGGGTCTTCCATGTTGAGATCTAAATATAGCAGTGGGAAAGTCCGACTTGATTTGGTAAACCATAACTATCTAGTGGGAATGAGTGGTGGTGAGACATATTGGTACATGTTTCCACGTCGCCTCCAAGGAAACTTCTGCTAGATATGTTTATTATGCCTTTTCGTGTGACTAAAACAACATGAATAAGAGGTCTAGCAAAATGACCACTCGCTATAAGCTCGCATCATGAAGCATCGTTGTGTGCTCACTCGCCAACATTTTTTCCAAAATAGTAGTCATCCCTAGGGTGTAGAGGTGCAGATTCCTACACGATGACTCGGTCTACAAATTCGTTTCTTGTTGTATGCAATTTAAAGGCCTTTTTTGCTGCTCGACTATTTTTTTCTTCGTCATCCTTCTTGTTAGCACCAGAAATCACCTTTGGATTGCGGAAGAGGTAAGCCCAATACCCATCAATTTTATTTCATAGGTTGGTTATACGAGGCTTAAATGGGAGCAGTCTCAAGAAAATATCGTTGTAACTTAGAAAAACTAGACTGATATGCAGAAGAAGGTGAGTTCTTGGTTTAATTTCAGTCAGTAGGTTGTGGTAAAGGTGAGTAGGAGGAATACTTTGGAGAGAAAATGTAGAGTTCTGCTGAAGACATCAAGTCTTCTAACAACCCAGGAGGAAAAAATACACAAGATATTCTCGAATCCAAGTCTTAAAGGAAATGAAAGAAATTATAACAACACTATGATCGAACTTTCATCATAATGCAATCATAATAATTCAAGCGAATTAGTCAATCATGAACTCTTTCAGTATCAGAGGAAAAAAAGAGGGAGCAAGAAAGTTGACTGTCATTCAACAAGAAATCTTAGATTACAAAGCATAAACAAAGAACCAGAGTGTTCATTAAAACTTTACAAATCAGGAGCTCTTCTCTACCATCGACCATAACAAAATATAAAAAATGAGTATTTATACTCAGAACAATTTTCTACCATGAGAGATGTGACCTATCTATTACATTCAAAGCTTTGTGTCTACATTTTCCTCTATCAGATTGCACTTGCATTCTCTTGTTAGACGCAAGATCAGATCAATATGGGATTCACAAGAAAAACCATGGCAGGGGAACTTTCGGTTGACTGTCTTCCCTCCATGGCTAGCTTTCAATTCTTTCCATTTAATTGGTGAAATGAGATTTCAACCACCTCCCCATTTTCATTAACTACTTTCATCAAGATCAAGGTGAGGCTTGACACCCATGAATGTTTCAAGTGAGCTCATGGCTCCTTCGAGTCAACTCTGGCACCTTGAGCTCACACAGATCTTTCTTTGTGACCAACTCAGGCACTTTGATCTTTTGCACAACTCCTTTTCATCACCACATGTGACCTCAAGCCATGACCCTGGACTTATCCCATATGAAATTTTGAGCTTTCACATTTTGAGAGTTTTCACTCCCCTTGATTTCAAATCTTCCGATGCTTGATCCTACGAAATGACCCATCTTTATCGACGATCAAAACTTCTTTGGATTTGATGGCCATGATCATTTTGGGACTTTGTGTGTCACGAATCTTCAAGACTCTAGCCTACTATTTTTTCTGACTCGCGACATTGCGAAAAGTTAATCCATCAGTCCAGATCTCTCCTTTGATCAACGACTACAATCTTGTCGTGATTTCTCATTTCATGATTTCTGATGACTTTCTCCTTGACCACTCCATCATGAGAAACCATGAAATGCTAATCTTGCGCCATGCGTCCTTCCTTGTACCAAAAACTAGGATTGACCTTGCGATTTCAGACCTCTGTTTGACACTAAACTTGGTGCATTTGTATGATCCCGATCACCCGATGGCCATAGATCCAATTTTTATGATGGATCTCCTCCACCAAAAGTTTATCTTGCTTGCTTGCTTGATTTGAGTTGTTATCAGAATGATTCAAGTGTTGCACCTAGTTCTCACAAATGGGGCCTCTGTAGTTTACTTGAATGACTGGCTGAGGGATCGGGAAAACAAAAAAATCAACGACAAAGGAAAAGAGAGAGAAGTGATCTATTTTATGGAAAACATAAAGGCTTATGGCCAATACTTCTCAAGAAATCCGATAAGGAAAAATAGGTTAATTAAATGGATGAAGTCAAATAGAAGACAACTATAAGCCGAGAATAAAAACCTACAATCGGGTCTACCAACAGAGGAAGAATAGGAAAAATTACAAACCTAGGTGGAAACTAGAACCCAAAATACTTTAATAATTTTATGTGCTAACATTGGTTCCACAAGGGATGACATGCTTCGATGACTTTGGTTTGGGTTATGGAGTCTTCTACTAAAACAAAGTCAACATAAAACAAGAACGATATTTACAATGGTGGGATTTCGATCTCAGATTTAAACAAAACACATTTTCAGGAAGTGCCCATTTACTGGGCCACCAAAAACTTGATCACCCTCCAAATTCTTCATTATGTAAGTGTTGTTTGGAAATGCTTCAGAAATCTTGAAGAGACCTATCCAAAGGGATTCAAATTTACCATTCTTTCCCTTGTCTTGTTTAGGCACGTCCCATTTGATTACTATATCTCCCAAATGGAAGTCCTCTTTTCTGACTTTCTTGTCAAAATTCTTCTTAATTATCTATTGATACCCATGCTCTCTGTCCATCACCTTCTCTCTAGTCTGTTGGACTTCTACTAGTTGATGAATTCTTCTGATCATATCGCCAGGCTCTCCTTGACAGTCTTGAAAGAATTTTTCCACAGTCAGGATGAAGTGAGAAGGAAAAATGGCCTCAATCCCTTATACAAGTTGGAAACGAGAGATACCCATGGACCTCTTTATTTTCACTCTATCATCCCATAGAGAAAATTTGATCTTTGAGTCCGAGTCTTTCTTGTTGTCCTCTAACAGTCTTTTGATGATCTTTATCGATATTTTGTTAGAGGAATTTGCCAGTCCATTGCCTTGGGGATAGTAGGGGGCAGAGTGAATTAATGCAATTCCAAACTGCTCACAAAACTTGATCAATGGTTCGGCCTTGAAAGATGCATCATTATTAGTGAAAATTCTATTCGGACAACCAATCCTTTCCATAATATATTAAAGAACATCAATGATTACTTTGTGAGAAGCGATCCTTGTGGGGATATCTTCTATCCACTTGGTGAAATAATCTATTTTAGTTAAAATCCATTTTTGTTGACCACTTGAAGCAGGATGAATTTCCCCGATAAATTCTAGGCCCCACTATTGAAAGGGTCTTGAAGATAGTACCGACTTCAATGGCAGAGACTTGAGCTACTGCTTCCTGGAGAATTTCTGACATTTGATATAGGCCCTGATTTTTGCACAGATGTCAGTGAATAGATTAGGCTAGTGGTACCTAGCCCTGAGAATTTTGTAGACAGTGGTTTTCCAGAAGTGATGTCCCCCACATAGGCTGCTATGGAAATCCAATATGATCTTTTAGGCCTTTGGTGGGTCCAAACATCTCATAAGCACTCTCAGAGGTTCCTTCAAATACAAAACCTTCTCAATAAGGCAATATTTAATTTCTTTAAGCTTCATATATCTTGCCTTGATTTTTCGCATACCATCAGGAGGTCACAACTCTTGCAGAAAATATATAATATCTTTATACCAGGCACATCCTACCAATAGAGGGTTTCTATCAGACAAATCAACCCATTGATCTCTTGAGAAAGCATTGATGAAGTTAACCTCAAAACATTTAAAATTAGATTCAGTGAACAACTTGGCTAAACCCTGGCCTTTAACTAGCTTGGTGGGTTTAATTTCTAGATCAAATTCAAGGATTATGGCAATCCATTTGCTCCTTCTCCCATCTATGTCAGGTTGAATGAGAATTTCCTTCACACAAGCTGAAGGAACATATGCAATGATCTTTGAATGCAGAACATAGAATCTGAAAGCTTTAAGAGATTTCACCAAGGCATAATCCTGCTTCTCCATGATGTCATATGGGAAACAAGCTGCTCCAGCTCTGCATCATTCTTTTGTAGTAAAGTAGCGGCCAATGTATCAAATGAAGAAAAGGATAAAACAAAAAAATCCTTGGAATAATCAGGATTGACTAGCACAGGTGCTTCAGTCAGTTCCTTTTTTATTTGATTGAAGGATTCTCTAGATTCGGTGGTCCATTTTACTTCATTCCCTTTCCTGAGCATGGCGGTGATATGCTTCATCAATTCAACAAAATTTGTTACAAACCTTCTCAGAAAATTGATTTTTCTGAGGAAGGACTGAAATTCTTTCTTGGATCTGGGAAGTGATAAGGGTTGAATAGCTTCCACCCTACTTGAATCAACCCTGACCTCCTCAGTTGATACGATGTGTCCCAACAATTTTCCTTCCTGCATGGAAAATAAAGACTTCTTGGGATTTAGGGAGAGAACAAACCTTCTACATTTCAAGAATACCTTTCTCAAATGTTGAGAATGTTCTTTATCATATTTGGAGAAGATTATTATTTCATATAGATAGATGACCACAAATTTGTCTCTTTCTCCAATGAATGTGATGTGCATGGATTGTTGGAATGTTGCTCTTGCATTCATCAATCCAAAGGGCATTTTGGCATACATGAATGTTCCCCAAGGAGTGGTGAAGTATGTCTTTTCTTTGTCTTCAGGTGGGACATAGATCTGGTTGTAGCCAGAAAATCCATCAATCATGGAAATTTTGGATGCACTTGTCACCCTCTATAATATGTGTTCCATATTTGGAAAAGGGTATTTGTCCTTCTTAGAGCTTATGTTCATATTTTTGAAATCAACACACAGTCTGATTTCTCCATTTTTCTTTCTCACTGGGACCAGGTTGGCCACCCATTTAGAGTATATTAGAGGGACAATGATTTGGGCATCCAACAACTTCTTTACCTCTCTCTCCATAATAGGAAACAACATATGATTTATTTGTCTTAATTTATTCCTAAAAAGGTTTGGCCTCCTCTTTCAATGGGATCTTATGCTCAATGAAGGTTGTGTTGTATGTCTCAAGGTCTTCGTAGGTCAAGGAAAACACATAAAAAATTCTTTTAATAGCTCAGTATAATTGTCTCTCTGCTCCCTTCACATGCTACTTGAAAACTTGATGAATTTTGGATCCTCCTATGTGCCAATATTTCACTCAGCTACATCAACATCCTCAATTGGGCCTTTAAAATTTACTTCCACATCGTTTCCATCGAACAATATTTCTAAAGGACCTAGTCCCTTTGGAATGTGGTTGCTAGGCAACTGAAAAATATGGTTATTAGCAATTTTATTCAAAAATAATTCAAGGGGAGGGTCACCTTCGGAATCATGGTCCTGATCAATGTCTAATTTAGAGAACTCATCAATCGACTCAAGAAATATTTTGATTTCAAGATCATCCTTAAACACCTTCCAATGCTTTATATTGTCAGGTACAGAGGGCCGATATCTAATCTCAACATCATACCTGAGCTTAGGTGGTAATGGGACATTGAACTGGCTCACTGAGATGACCAGAGAATCAGCCATGAAATTTTCCTCCCTTTGAATAAATGAAATATTGAAGGCTAAGAAGAAATTGTCAATTAGGTCCCACAACTCATTCCTGTAAGTCCTTAGCCTAGGGTTCTTGGCTTGATAAACATTTGTGACCTAATGACAAATTATCTCAACATCTCCAAATACTGCTAGTTCTTCAATCCCCATGTCTTTTGGAGCCCTTAAAACCAAAAAAAGAGCCTCATACTCTGCCACATTGTTGGTAACTTCAAATTCTAGTTTATAGGACAAAGGTATGGCTTCTTGACAAGGTGACACAAGAACCACTCTGGCACCAACACCTTCCCTAGAATAGGCTCCATCAAAAAACATATTCCATACAAAAGTAGTTGGAGAAGGTATTTCACGAAAATAAATGGGTTTCTTTATGATTTCAAGAGGAGATTCAAGAGTATCAGTGAGTTGTAACAAACTAGATCCCAAATCAGTGTCGAGTGCAAAGATAGAATGATTGGTGGGGTCTGATTCATAAATAACAATGTAGGCCAACTAAGATTCTTTGTATAGACTCCTATGCTCCCCTCCGAACAATGGAATGACAACATATGTTAGGTCCATCTACAAGGTTCCACCAAGTCTTTTTATCCAAGATCTTGACAAGAGCATGCCAAAATTGGGGGGAACATCAGCCACCATGATATCCATGACCACACTCTTCATGGGAAGATGAAATAGGGTCATGACCAGATATTTTATGACCCCAAGACATTGCACTCTTCTTGAATCAAAAGAATACAAATCATGATGAGCCTTAGTGATTTCCAACCCGAGTTATTCCATGACAGTTTTGGGCATAAAATTATGAGATGCCCTTGAATCCATCAAAAAGTTATGAAACACCTTATCATGTATGTTCAGTGATGTATAGAGGGGAGGGGATGAATCATATATATATATTATACCATAGGACCTAAGATGACTATTGGATTTTCATCTTGAAGATTTATCGAGTCTGCGGAATGGCAAGATGGCTCAGACTAGAACAGATTAGAGAGGGCCCTTTTGAAATCTTCATGCTTGAATAGCTCTGAAAGGGGAACAACGATTCTAATCTTTTGAATTTTGTGCTCAAAGATGAAGGAAGAAAGGGGCTTTAGAACTTCTCTCACTTGTGGGACAGGGTCTTCGGGTATAGGTGAGGGGTTCTGAGCTTTATTTTTTTTGTTGTTGTTTATTGCGTCTTTAACAGGCTTCTCTTCTCTGGAAGGTTGATCAGGGATGTAAGACTTCCCTTCTTTCTTCTTAGACCCAAGGTTGTATTTATTGGGACTACTATTGGACTTCTCACCCTTACTTAGATCATTTATTTGACTATTGATGAGGGATTCCTTGCATGCAGATTGAGTCAAATGTGGAAATGGGGAGGTTTCTCCAAGACAATGAATTTCAGGATCAATATCTTCTTCCTCCCTCTCTTCATCATCAACTAGATTATTTTGGAGAGGTTTTTGGATTTTCTGATCATCTCTCTCTCTGTTTCTGGGCTCTCTCGGGAGTATTTGAGGGGCATTGTTTGGTCTTCTGAAGTTGGCTCTGTTATCAACATTTTGAGGATTTATGTATGTGTGCATCCCCTCTACTTCCAATATTTCCATCCTAATTGAAAGTGATTTTAGTAACTTGGTTACTTCATCCATTTGAGGGGGGAAGTAGAGGAACCAGAGGTGGAGGCTTCAGATATTCCCTTTGGTACATCCCTATTAGCCTTATTCTAGAGTTGGTTTGTTGCTAATACGTTAGACTCTACTTCTAGGGATGCATATTGCATATGAGCCAAGGAAGTAACTCTTCTCTCTCTCAACAAGAGGTAGAAATTAGGGTCAAAATCACTAGCATAGGTAATCTTGGCAGAGGCTTCTGTAGGATTTATCTCAGCAGGAATCTTATTGTACATCTTGCTGAATCTTTTGGAGAAGTCAGAGGCAGATTCTCCCTCCTCTTTCTTCAGAGCCCCAAACTCTGTAATATAGTACATAAAGTCTTTTTTGTCCCCCCATTTTCTCAATAAAAAATCATCCAAAGCTTCAATCCCAATAATGGATCCAGGGGTCAATCCCCTAAACCATTTCCTAACCTCACCATCAAGTCTCTGGACAAATACTCTCATCCACACGTCTTCGTTTTCAATATTCAGATTATCTAAGTAACTATAGAAGGCAACAAGATGTTCTTCAGTAGTTATGTCTTCTTCTCCTATGAATGTGGGAATGTATTTCGGGTAGTCTCCGGCAGGGAGTGTTATCACTAAATTTTTTTCAGCAAATGGTTACAAGAATCCAGCATCTTCAAACAACTATGAGTTCACCCATGGACCAAAATTACCAAAAAAGCATTTCCAAAAGGTCCAAAACTATACAACCTATTATAAAATCAAGATGTGCTATGACTACGCAGGGCACACGCGCACATGCACCATCAAGAAATGCAGGAAAAGTGCACATGCACACGATGCGCGACTGTGGACGCTAAAAGCTACGCACACCTAAGAACGATGCATTTATGATGTTGGTCGGCCTCCCATCCACTTCTGGTTCAACTTTCAAGTTGATTTGACATCCAAATCTCGGTTGGATCCGACTAGGTGGCTGGTCAAAGACCTAAAGGTGCCCTAAACAACCCCTTTTCACACTAAAAGCTGGTTACACAATACCTCAAAGTGGTGCTATAAAACAAGGCCATGGGTGCACTACATTTTCAAGGAATTTATTTGCAAGGTTATGCTGTTGTTATTATCTTGTGGAAACCTCTTTTCTTATCAAGAGAATACTAGCACCATTCCATTTGGGAAATCCACATCACCTTTTGAGTGGGTTAGCTTGGCATTCTTTCACCATTTCTTTCAAGTTTCCAAGTTGTAAGAAGATCTCAATCTTGGGAGTCCAAGAGCCCTCCCTTGGAGGAAGAAGGGACCCAAAGTCCCCTTTCTCTTTGGTGTTTTATTTTCACTAATATAATCCTTTCCATTGGTGACTTGAGTCTTGTGTGTTTCTTGTTCTTATGTCCTTATGCACAATAGTTTAGTTGTTTTTTCCTTTCCTAGATTAATTCTTAGCCTAGTCTTTTATGTTTATTCTTCTAACCCTTTCCTTTACTGTTGTATTGCTTAGATAACCCAACTAAGCTTGTAAGCACCTCTGTTTTTCTCATTTAGGCGACAAAAGAGGTGCAACAGATTGGCGACTCCACTGGGGAAAGGTATCAATTTCCTACCCCATTTGGGTTATTTTAGCTCTTCTTTTTACTTAATTAACCTGCAGGTACCATAACCGGCCCAAGCCAACCTGCAAAACATCAAATTCAAAGCTAAGTTGAGAGAATTCCATCTGAGATTTTCTTCATGGCTGTGTGACAGTTGTGCATGGGTTTATTGGCCCACAGTCGCGCATCATGTGCACGTGCACGAAAAACACTGCATTACTCCGCGCCTTCTGTGCACCTATGCTCAAAAATCTTTTTCAGTTCGCGCATTGGCACTCAGAGCGCCTCTGTCTAATCTGAAACCCGCACACCTGTGAAAAAAACACACATTGTAAGCTTTTTATGATCTGTTGAAGGCCCATAAACCTTCTTAAAGATGATTCCATGCATGTTGTAATCTGCACCACACTTACATTCCCTCTCATATAAATGGATTAGTCAAAACACATAGACACTTAGGGGTTAAAAATCATTAGTTTTCCTCTTTTTTCTTTTTATTTCGCCACATGAATGGCTTGCTTTGACTAAAAGTTGGAATCATTCTACATCACTTGCATTGAGACTAGAAATTGGATATCAAATGTTGAGTATGCTCTTCTCTTGCGCTCCAAAGCGATCTTGGGAATCAAAAATAGGTTGAAAGACAATTTCATCTCCCTTAAAAAAAAGATAAAATCTTTAGGAGAGGCCAATAGCCCCCTCGGGAATCCTCTTAGTTTATTTTTCAAACACATCTCAAGATTGTAACGGGCCCATACATGCCCACATGCTACAAATATAGGATAGTGTTGAAATTTACTTTCTTAGATTAAATCACTAGGGAAGTTTAAAGGTTTTGTAATGGGGCCATACATGCCCACATGATCACAATCTAGGATAGTTTCAAAGATTTCTTAGATTAAATCACATTAGGGAGTTAAAGGAATAGTAAAGGATCCACATGTCCACATGCTAGCTTCCTAGGGACTTTCAAATTCTGCAAGGTTGTACCAATGACATTTAGTTAAATAGGTAATCAAATACTTGTAAGGACCAAGCGAAGCCCACATGCAGCAAGCTGACACCTAATTCATTAAATTGGCACACTTTCACTCAGTCACACACAAAAGTCACTTCTCACTCACATAGTTTTCATCTCGAAACGTTGAGGTTGAAGTAAATTTCCCCCAAAGGGATTCCGAAACACCCCACCCTTTCTTAATGAAACTATTCACTCCCACTTAATTTCAAAGAGATTGACTCACATCCCCAATCTCTCAAACAACCACATCTAAAATTTTTCTAAAAAATCACTAAGTTTTCCTCCACAGGAGGTGCCAAAAGAAATCTTTTAATCTAGGTAGGATTTCGGGGATAGGCATCCAAATAACTCCTCGTTATCTGGTTCTCACATTTTCAAAACAATAGAAGTTGTCAAATAGGGAACTTGAAATCCTCCAAGTCAAGTGTTCCTAACACCATAAGGCAGGGATATACCTATGAAGGGTTGAATGCCGAGGTCCAGTTTTTCTATGCATCCCCCCTTGAGGCACCCACCTCTTGGACGAGATCCAGCCCGTGACACATTTCTTAGGCCGAAAAATCTAAATGTCGCACTTTGACCAAGGTACCTAGTGACCAAATTTTAGGACATCTACCCAGGTGGAAAATGTGGGCAACAATTGCACCTTGATCGGATTTTGTGTGGCTATTGGGAAATATTGCCAGTTCTTTCGAGATATGCCCCCTCTACCCCTCATTATAATTGATTTCTTCATCCTTCACTAGTTTCTCTTCTGGTGGCTTCAGACCCCACTGTCGAGTGCTATTGGAAGGTCTAGTGCTATTTTGATATGAAGGAAATTACGTCTTTTAGGACATGAGCATTTCTTTTCTTTGTTCCCCCACGCGGAAAAAATCCACCTATCCACATATATGCTTCTTTATCAAAACAATTTATGTATGATTCCCTTCTGATTACATTTTATTTGGATATATATCATGTAAAGTTCAAAAAAAATAAATTTGCAGCAAAGGCTCTTGTTTATTTTATTGCTCTCACCACCATTCGCACACATTTACTCAGCTATTCAGACATCATAGGGGACCCACAGAACCCCCGCCATTCCATATGCTTGTTAAATCTCCCTCCTATTCTAGGGGGAGTTCCTAGTCTTTCCAACTCATCGGCTCCACCTTCTCACACTCCTGTGAGTGGCACTGTCTTGGGATCAACTTTGCCTGGTTCCACCTTACTTGGGTCCAATTCCCAAGGTCAACCATCCACTCGCTCTCCTTTACACGGAAGCGGGAGGCCAACTTCTTCTCAAGGAGGAAGTACAAACCCACCTAACCCCCTCCAAGGGTCAGGTATTCAGACCACTCACACTATGGTTGGAATTAATCCTCTGCCACCACCCCATATGCCATATTTAGCCTCCCTCAACATACCATATCTGAATAAACTCACCAATGATCCCATATTGCATAACCCCACATGGCCTGCAATGCCTACCAAACTCCCTTCAGACATCCCCAAGTTTGAAGGAAAGAAAGGAGATGATCCTGCCAACCATATCATGACATTTCACCTATGGTTTTCTTCAAACAACATCATGGATGATTCCATACGATTGAGGTTATTTCAACATACACTCACTGGCCCATCTGCCAAATGCTATGTCAAAGAACAATCTGGGTCCCACGCGATTTTTGAATCCTTGGCCAAAGCATTTTTGACCTTCTTTCAATTAACTGTTTGTCATGACAATGACCTTGAACTACTCTCAGATTTCAAACAAACTGCCTCTACACATATTTCTGATCACATCCACGAATGGCATCAGTGACGTAGCCTCTACAAAGCTGACACTACCCCCCAACAGTGTCTCAATTAGTTCCTCAAATCACTTGTTTCCCTCCTTGCCAAAGATGTGGCCGCCACCTTCCCCTAGACAAAAGAAGAAGCCATTAGCAAGACCCAAGGGTTCAAACTCATCTATGCCCAGTCTGGATACCTATACACAATACTCCTGGACGCCCCAAAACCCGTGCCATTTGGCCAAGACAAACCTGGGATGTCTCACTCAACAGACAGATTGATTGGTAACACTACACACCACAACCCACCGCCTCAACAACCACCCATGTATGGTTCACCTCAATATCCATCAACATATGGAGGAATCCCTTATTATCCTCCTCCACCTTATCAACAACCATATCTTGTTTCCCTGACTCCACCCATAAGTGGACCCCTACCAACACCCCTAAACCACCCACCTATCCAACCAAGTGTCGGTACTCCCTCTACCTTGGACTATACCCTAAACATTAGTGAAAGCGCCATGCCCTCCTATGTACCTTTTCAAGCATCGCCTCAACATAATCCATACTTTCCATTTTCTGTCCCCCCACAACCTATGGCTCCACCACAAGGACCACCACATGTTGGGATTAATTTTGTTCAACCCTCTCCCATTCAACAATATCAAAATTTTGAACAGCTAAACACAGAAAATCCACCCCATCAATCGAACAATACCAGAAAGAAAGGAAAAAATTAAAACAATAATAATCCGGGACCAAGAGGAAACTAGAACCAATCCCTCCAGAACCAGTCTGTCGGGGGCAACCAAAACCAGGGGAATCAAAAACCCGAAGGGGGAAAAAACAACAAATGTCAAGGGAGGAACAACAATAATGTGAGGACCACCTTCCCTTATGCCCTTTGCAGTGAGTTTGGTCACTATACTCACCATTGCCCCCTAATCGTTGACTTTAAATAGATGAAAGATTTTGTGAATGGACCATGTCCCTCGGCACCGCCTGCACCTCAGAAGGCCCCACAACCATATGTATAGAAACCCACCCCCAACTGTACTACAAAACCCCATCCCACACCAAGGGGTCATAAATACCCAACCAGACATGCAGCCTACCCCACCACAGTTGGGACAATATCCCAATATGGGCACCTCTACCGATCACACTATCCTCCTTACTAGTGAGGAAGAAGTCCTTCTGCAAACACACAGTCATCAGTATTTCACACCCTCTGAATCCTCTCCCAATACCTCAAAATTAGTTCCAGTCACAACAGGACCTCCTCTCATAATTCCTCGCCCTAATACTGAAACCTCCCTTCGTATTCCTTGCATCCCATTACACAGGAATGTCCACAATCCTCAAGCTAGGGAAGCTCATAATTACAGTTTGGTCAATGTCTTGGCACAATCCCTGGCTTCCATGTCATTCTTAGAGGTCCTTCAAACTTGTCCCACCCAGCAGAGGTCCTTACTTTTCTCCCTAGGAGAAGTCGACCTGGACAATACACGACTCATCACATTTGACCTCGACAGTGGAGAACCTCACCTCCTTGCTCTTCTTGCTTTTAAAATCCCTGTAAAAATTCAGAACATTACGGTTCACCGATACATCGTTAATGAAGGTGAATCCACCTGTATCATGTCCAAATCCATATGGCAGAAACTTGGTTCCCCCAAACTCATACCATCTACCATTACCTTAAGAGCCTACAATGGCATACCCTCATCCCCCGAAGGACTCTTCCAAAATGTCCCCGTCCATCTTGGGAGAGAAATCATTCAGATTGACATTGAGGTTATCAACGCCCCGCTTGACTACAATATCTTGTTTGGTTGTAGCTACATGTATTCTATGAAAGTCGTCGCCTCTTCTGTATTCCGAACCATGGTCTTTCCCCATAATGGAAAGATCATTACCATCGATTAAGTATCACATTACGATCCTAACCCTCCATCCAACATCGATAACATCCTCCCTTTTATCCACACTAATCCTGATTCCTATCCACTCACTGAGATGGGCCCTGGAATCTTCAAAGACCCATCCTTTCTAGGTACCTACCATGGAGCACCACTGCTCCTCCATCCCTCTGCACAAGTATGTGTCATATCCTCCAATGGAATGACAAATGAAACTAACCCCCCTCCCACCGAGGCCTCTTTCATCCCTGACATCCCACTAGTCACAAAATGTCTCCCTCAAGAATCCCCTGGAACTAATTCATCTTGACCCATTCCTGATCTTCCCCAGGGATAGATACCGGTTTGGGAAACAGTCCACCAAGCCCTTACCCAAATCCCTTTATTTTACCCCCCACCAGGTGTATAAGCTTTCCAAGTCACTGCAATGCTTACCCTTTCTAATATGGTGTTGGAAATCCCAGTTTGGTATTTACATCCACCTGAGATGGTTCCTCAACCATCCCTCCCTCCCCAAATAGAAGGAATCCTAATGCAGATCCCCATACTCACTTCCACCATACACCCTACACCCCCACTCACTAACCCCCCTACTATAGATAGGGGCAGGCGAAAGAAGAAGGAGCCCACAACTCCACTTCCCCCATGCATCCAACCTCCTTGTGCACTATATGAGAAAGACAAACACCCCACGAACAAATTCCCATCTCTCCCTAAGTTACATAATTTCATCCAAATCTCTCAAACACCACCACCGCTCGTCGCTTCCTCCAGTATTTCCCCTATCTCATAGAACAGAAGTAACAAAGGACTGCGAACCAAATTTGCATGCATCGTCTGTTCAGAATATGGAAATTATATACACACCACTATCCAACATTACCTCAATTTCGAGAGACACTAACATATATATGATAGATCTTTTAGCAAACATCCACTTCAACTCCTGTCACCGACATCCATTATGTCACAACCTCAGTCAACGAACACATGAGATGTCCTTGCTCTCTATGTGAATCACTTAACCATTTCACATATCAATGTCCTATGATCATTGAATACAGGTGTCATCAATTGGCCCCTATTAAAAATCATACCCCCTGTCCTCTAACAGACCCGATAAATATCCTTACCCCATCAATTGATATGGTCCATATCTTCCCACCAGAGCGTGAGGCACTCCCTTCTCCCCCCTGGTTCCTAGATGATTTATATGAGGAGTTACCCCCAAATCCCCCCAATTCTCCAATTTAGTTCCCCACAAACATTCTACGCCCGACTACCATTTTTAACCCACAATATATGGGTATTTGATTTATGTCGAGCAAACCATCGCAATCCCCCTACATCTTTATCAGAAGGAGATAACGCCACAGTGACAGTCACCAATATCACTCCTCATGATCCCCTATATTCACATCAGTTTCATTGTGATGAAGATATCTTCGAGGAGTTAACTACCCCCGATTACCCATGGGATGCACTCCACCACAGAACACTCTTTCTTTCACAATCCTTCATGCCTCCTAACCAACACCCCATATATGCAGTTGAAACCAAATATTTTCTCCCATCAGGGCATATAGATTGGTTCAATAATCCTATCCCTGCCCCCGACGCTTTCGAGGAAGGCAATATGGCCAATATATCCCCAACCATCAAAATAGATATTTCCATCAAATCTGGAATTCTCGAGGAAATCACCATTGGTGATGCATGTTCTCTAGAATAACTCACCACCTACAAATCCCTCTTCCAGGAATACCGAGACATTTTCACCTGGTCATACACAGATATGCCTGGCCTTGATCCCTCTATTGTCGAACATCGCATAGACACCTGGCCCGATATCACACCCATCCGCAAAAAACAATGACCGTTACACCCATCCAAAGCCGACCATCAAAGACGCACTGCAGGGTTCATTTACCCCATAGCCTATACATCATGGGTATCCAACCCTGTCCTTGTTAATAAAAAACAGGGCACTATCCATGTCTATAGAGACTTCTGCGACCTCAATCACGCCTATCCCAAAGACAACTTTCCAACACCCTTCATCGACCAAATAATTGATGCTTGCGCAGGTCACGAGGCTTTTTCCTTCATGGATGTTTTCTATGGTTACAACCAAATCCAAATTCACCCCGCTGATCAGTACAAAACCACATTCACAACCCCTTGGGGCACCTTTTCGTATCGTGTCATGCCATTCGGCCTCAAGAATGCTGGCACCACATTCCAACGGGCCATGACATACATTTTTCACGATCTGGATCATATCATCCTCGCGTACTTAGACGACCTCACCACTCGATCTAAGAAACGCGCTCAACATCTCGATGATCTAAGAATCATTTTCCACAGGTGTCGTCAGTACAATATCCACTTAAACCCCCTCAAGTGTGTATTTTGCATCACTGTTGGGCACCTTCTTGGGTTCATAGTTTCCCAATGTGGCATTACTGTAGACCCCCTCAAAGTCCAAGCCATCACATAAATTCCACCCCCACAGAATTTATGCCAACTATAGAGCCTTCAAGGCAAAGCCAAATTTTTACGACGCTTTGTCCTAGATTACGCTACTCGTGGACATGGCTTCCTTCACTTACTTCATCATGACATCCCATTTCAATGGGATAAACATGCCCAAACCACTTTTGACGATTTCAAAGAGGATCTCTCCAATGCCTTGTTGATTAGTCCACTTGACTATAACCATGATTATCTCCTCTATATATCAGCTTCAGCCATTTCAGTAGCAGGAGTGCTCATCCAAATAGGGGATGACACCCATGAGCATGTGATTTACTACATTAGTAAAAACCCTTCAAGAACACCCTTGAAGTACAATCACGAAGAAAATATATCCCTTGCAGTTGTCCTCACAGTCCAGAAACTGCTCCATTACATCCTACTTCGAACTAACAAAGTTATCGCAGATTCCAACCCCATGCAATACTTGCTCAGTCGTCGACAAATTAACAGTAAAATTGCTCAATGGATCGTCATCCTTCACGAATACGATCTCGAATTTTCAACACTCAAGAGCAAGAAACCTCTCATCCTCACTGAACTTATCACGAATTTTCCTTCCAACACTACCAGTCCACCGGTCAATACCAACCTCCCTGATGAACATCTTTTTTTTGTCCCCTCAGATGACCCTTTGTATGGAAATCTTCTTGTCTATCTCCGAACACAAAAATTTGGAAACCACCTCTCCAGAGATGATCGTCAACGTATTCGTCACTAATCACATTGCTACCTCCTCATCAGGGACATCTTATATCGGCAAGGAGTCGACACCATACTCCGTCAATGCTTAACTATTGATGAGGCCAACATAGTCTTGAACGATTGCCATAATGATGCTTGTGGAGGCCATCTCTCAAGGCTATCCACCGCTCAGAAAATCATCCGCACAGGTTAGTTTTGGCCTACATTATTTCACGACTACATCCATGCCTTGAAACGATGTGATAAATGTCAGCTTTATTCTAACAAAGCATGCAAACCACCTGCTCTTCTACACCCAGTCATCACTGCTAGTCCCTTTTGTAAATGGGGCATCGACTTCATGACTTGCAACCCTACATCCAACAAGAGACAAAAATACATATTCGTTGCAGTTGATTACTTTACCAAGTAGGCTAAAGCCATGCCTACCTTCAACAACATCGCTGACACAACAATGCATTTTTTCTTTAACCACGTCATATCCCACTTTGGCGTACCACTACAACTAGTCTATGATCATGAGAAACATTTTGAGAATGAGATTTTTATGGAACTCTCATCGTGGTTAGGCTTCTCCCATGAGTTTGCCTCACCATACTACCCTTAGTCCAACAGAAAGGTCAAAGTAGTTAACAACGTCTTAAAAACCATGTTGCAACACATGGTTAACAAACATAAAACCAACTGGCATCATACGTTTTTTTCCACGCTATGGGATTATCGCACAGTAGTCAAAACTACCACTGGTTTCACACCTTTTCATTTAGTCCATGGGGTTGAGGCCACTATTCCCATCATGTGCGAAATTCCCATTGTACGCACCACTATTGAGATATTACCCGACACATCCCCAATAGAGAAATGTTTGCTGAACTTAGAATCCCTAGATGAAGACCATCGATCTTCATTACAGAACAATGAAGCATCCAAAAAATGATCAAAGGCCACCTTTGATCTCCATGTCAACATTCACTCATTTAGCGAAGGAGACCTTGTCCTCTCTTATGATATCACTCATGATACCCTTGGCCATGGAAAATTCGAGTCCCTGTGGCATGGACCGTACATTATACAACATTTCCTCACTAAAGGCGCATACATCTTGGCCTCCCCTGAAGGCCATCCTCTCAAGGAACCCACCAACAGGTTGTACTTAAAGAAATTTTAGGCTTGAGCATAGCTCTACTACACTAGGCTCTTTCTTTTTTGTACATCTTTTATAGAGTTTTTAGTCTTCTTTTATAGAGAATCTCACTTCGGCTACTTGGGCCCTCTATTCGCCTTCACATGACCTTCTCCACACTAGCGGCATATGTTTAGGCTCATCCACCAACAATCAAGCAGAGTACACTACCATCATTGCTCTCCTTGTTGAGGCCAATCATTGCCATATTCATCACCTTTGCGTCTTATTAGATTCCCAACTTGTCCTCCTCCAGATCAACAATGTATACCGCGTCCGTGATCCTTGCCTCTTTCGCAAATACCTGCAGGTTAGACTTTTATATCGACATTTTGATTCCATTACATTTACAAATATCCCAAGATAATTCAATCAAATAGCAGATAACATGGCTAACATTATACTATATTGGCATATATCACATCAAGACATCTTCAAATACACATAAACCATCAGAGGTCTGTCACAACATATAGATTAGACATCATCCACTACATCAAAAACCAAAATCATCAACAACAAACACATCACACATGTACAAAAAGATCCAAAAATGTATATCCATATATATATATATATATATATATATATATATATATATATATATATATATCNCGGTCCACATGTCATAAAGTGTTTAAAAAAATAGTACATCGCTTGTAGGAAGGTGAATCACCTCATCCATACCAATACAAAATTGGATGTCACAACTATACAAAATGGGCTCACCAGCCTATATCAGATGCACAAATACACATATAGCAGCCCTCAGGGTGCCTCTAGTGCTCCAACACCAGGTCTTCCCTCTTGTAGAGGTACCCCACCAGCTCCAGGTTCCCCAGGTCCTAGAGGAAACCGTCTAGTCATCGCAGCTTCAGATACAGATAATATGTGAATCAAGGTCCATGACTCTGCCGATAGCCCAATACACTACTCCAGGATCGCCTCATCTTGGATCTGCACTCACATCGTCTCGAGGACTCCTTGTAGAACCACCTCTAATCGGTGGTGAAAATCATCAAACTCTCCCCCGGCCTCAGTCGGAGGAGCATGTGATGGCCCTGCCCCATGGTCATCATAACGGTGCCTCTAGGCTGCTCTGTCATCATCACTAGGCCTCGCCCCAACATCCTCTCGACATCGCCTCTCCCCTATTCACAACTCTCCCTATGGTGGTCTCATAGGCCCCTGGAAGGCTAGCACTTGGATCAGCTCGACCTCTCGTCCACGTGGTCCCACATCTACACAAACAAACACATGATAGCATGAGAATCCATACAAATATCAACCATATGCTATACTATCTAAAAAAAAAATCAACAAAACCAGTAAACAACACATCATACCTCAGCGATCGAATACCTCTCCCAGAGGTAATATCATCTCAGGATCATCACGGAAATCTATCCCACTGTATGGAAACTGCAATATGATCTATGGCATATGACGCCACACCTATGTGGCCTTGGCCGTGAAGTAATGGCCACCCTCCCCACCCCCATGACGAAAAAACATCGTCGACCACCGCCGCAGTCACGACTCTCGCACTCCTAGTGAGTCTAACAACACTCTTAGGCACAACATCAACACCCTCTCTAGAAACCAAGCCACCAGGATCGATCCAAAGGAAAAATCCCCTGAGTTGGATGCTCGACACCTGGTGAGCTGTCCCACCATCTTGGCATGCAACATCAAGCCCTAGGAAAAATGCTCACCCCCTAGTGCCTGTTGCATGATCCTCAACTGGCCACCGCTGATAAGTTGAAGCACGAGCGACCCATACACTCTCACAATCATCGTTGCCATGCAATGATGTACCAGGGCATCCATCGCACCAATCCTCACCACTGACCCAGACAAAAAATCCTCTCCCGAACAATATGTTTGGGCAAGGGTAGCCAACTGCCCCTCTCCAACTACCACCGGATCAACCGGTAGCAGGGTTCCCCGAAAAGGGAGCCCAGTAAGAAAATAGACATCCTCCTCAACAAAGAATGCCAAGTGCTCTCCATTAAAAATAAAACACTTCAACTCCAGACTCTATATCGATATTAGGAATTGCAACAGATACTCCTATACCCTCAACAGTGGGCAGCCAAAAAACTTCAGCAGCCCACAGGCCACCAAAGCACCATGAACCACTGGCTCCTCATCCCTCACAGCATCCCTCAGTCAGGCCTAGTCCCTCTCTCTCCAATGGATCAACTTCATCCCTAATGATTATCTGCATCCACATATACAGTACTCGATCAACCATCACAAAAACACCAAATCTCTCCCCCCTCCCCCCCCCCAAAAAAAAAGAGAGAGGGACATAAACTTTATCACCCTCAGTTTTTCCTCAAAGGCGCGACTGTTTTCCCCATAGGCACGCACACATGCACACTTGTTGACCCCACAGGGGCACATGTATGCACGCCTGTTAAGCCCACAAGTGCACATTCAGTGCGCACCTGTTCACTACATAGTTGTGCACTCATGCAAAACTGTCAGTAACACAACTGCACACATATGCGCGGCTGTGTTTTGGACAGGCGCACACCCCATGCACGCTTGTTTTCCCAAATAGCGTGCCACCTTGCGTGGCTGTGCCCATTACATCCATGCATTCCTGCATGGGTCACCATCGATCACCCACGCACTTGCGGGGCCACAACCCTAAAATTCATCGTACGGCCATCCGTACGGTCCTACCCAAAAATTTACTCCTAATTAATGTACAGGAGGATGAGACCACTAACATGACTCTCGCACCTCTCAAATCGGCTTCCTCACACTCCTGGAATCTTTGAATGTGATCTGCAATCTCCTCTCTCACAACTATAGCAACAAGTACAAATGAGGTGGCAATGTGGGCCCCACAGCTATATATAGTCCATTTTTCCAGACTTCCAGACTCAATTTTGGGAGCTCCGAGCATCCATTTTTCGATCCATCTTCAGCCACAGGATCAACACCCCGTCATCTACATCAAGATAGTCCCTGGGCCATTTTTCATCCTTAGCCCCCAGGGAGCCATTTTTCCATACCCCGTTTAGGTACGCATGCTCATGTTCAAAATTATCAAATAAACGGTTATATGTTCAATTATCTTCAGATATTGTTCATGTCGGGTATTTGGTTTTCATGTGTGTAGGTACTTGGTCATCAAACACCAGTACGACCCCTTCAGGTATATAATCGACACTGGCATATAATCATTCCCTCTGAATCTCAATTGCATCTCCAGTCACACCCTCAACAATTTTCCTTTAGGGTCCCTATATCCGGCTCTGCAGTACCGTCACCTCCACTGCATTTTGGGTACTGTCACCTGGGAGAACTCTCCCCCACATGATTTGTCCCATTCATAGCCCCCCTTGACACTTTGACACTCATGTTATTTTCAACCTTTAGGGATGGGAGTCCCAATAGTCTTACATCATGTCGCGAATTAGCCACATACTCCTTCTCCTCATTTTGTTATCCTACCCAACAGACTCCCAGGGCACTTCCTCATGTTTTTGTTTTGACTGCACTCCCGGAGCATCATTTACCATCCATTTCATCCACCACTGGTTTTCCCATCTTCAGATTTCCCTCCATACATTTCCCTACTACAGAAACCCGCCTATGGGGCCCCAACCCCCCACTTGATTTTTAACCAACTTGCGCCATCCTCAGGCCAAACCATCTCACACTGGGGCACCAGTTTCTGTATCTACATTATTATCCCCACTGGTTTCTTAATTCTTTTTGTAATTAATCCATTGTTTCCATCATTTTACATATCTTTTTGTCATCACCTTTGGCGACCTTCTTCCTTTTTGGCAAATTCAATCCATGTCTCCCTTGGTTGGGGAATTCCTTATCACGTGCCCTTCTTGACATCGTCCATAAATTCTGACTATCCCACAAGCCACCTACCTCTGCTCTCTAAGTTTGTTCACTTTGTCCCGCCTCTGGCACAACTTATCCCACGTCTCGTTGTCCCCCTGACACTTGACCTAGTTGAACAGTTGCAACCACTTATACTTCGCATATATTCCCAACCAAGGCTCATCTTGAGTCTCCATGCATCTTGACTTCGTTCATGTACCTCCTCAATTCCTGACCTCACCTAGTGGATTTCACAAATCCCTTTTGAGTCATGTCTCCATTTTTGGTCGACATCAACACAGTTTCTAGAAGGGAAACAATATCTTGACTCTCATTACCTTTACAATGACAAGTCTCAGACAACACAGGGAGAACCATCATTTCTCTCTACTGTCATTGACCCCCATAACATTCGACGTCAACACTTTCTCATGTTACGGTGGGTCTTACTTTGCGACTATTGCATTTTTTTTTATATTTCCCGAAGACCTCTGAACTTTGTTGGGCTATCAATGCCCATAGAACCCATGATACTTCTTATATGTTTCATTGCCTACTATTCAGAGTATTGTTCCTCATTAGAATTGTCCTTTGCCTTTATCAAAACCTCCCTCGAGGGTGTCGCAGTTGTCATACATCAACACAACAGTTTTAGTTACTGTACAACATCCCTTTTTGAGTTACATGACACGAGCATGGGGCATGCCCGCCTCATTTGCACACAATTTTTTTTCCACACCTTGCGAAATGTTGGGTCCTACAGGTTCCCTTCTCCCTCCAATGGGTCACTCTTGATACTCTCACTATCTCTCTTTCTTACAATGGTACTCTTAGTAGAAGAAACATTGATGAATTTCAGCTATCTGTATGCTCCTAACCTCATCCATCAGGGGGCATCTATTATCACTGAAATTTCGTCCGCAAATGGTTATAGGAATCCAACATCTTCAAACAACTATGAGTTCACCCATGGACCAAAGTTACGAAAAAATAATTTCCCAAAGGTCCAAAACTATACAACCAGTTATAAAATCAAGATGCGCTATGACTACACAGGGAACGCACGCACATGCACCATCAAGAAACACAGGAAAAGTGCACATGGACATGATGCGTGACTGTGAGCGCTAAAATCTGTGTACACCTAAGAATGACACATTTATGATGTTGGTCAGCCTCCCACCCACTTCTGGTTCAGCTTCCAAGTCAATTTGACATCCAAATCTTGGCTGGATCCGGCTGGGTGGCTGGTCAAAGACCTAAAGGTGCCCTAAACAACCCCTTTTTACACTAAAAGTTGGTTACACAATACCTCAAAGTGGTTCTATAAAACAAGGCCATGGGTGCACTACATTTTCAAGGAATTCATTTGCAAGGTTATGATACTGCTATTCTCTTGTGGAAACCTCTTTTCTTATCAAGAACATACTAACACCATTCCATTTGGGCAATCCACATCACCTTTTGAGTGGGTTAGCTTGGGATTCTTTCACCATTTCTTTCAAGTTTCCAAGTTGTAAGAAGAGCTCAATCTTGGGGGTCCAAGAGCCCTCCCTTGGAGGAAGAAGGGACCCAAAGTCCCCTTTCTCTTTGGTGTTTTCTTTTCACTAATACAATCCTTTCCATTGGTGACATGAGTCTTTTTTGTTTCTTGTTCTTATTTCCTTATGCACAATAGTTTAGTTGTTTTTTCCTTTCCTATTTTAATTCTTAGCTTAGTCTTTTATGTTTATTCTTATAACCCTTTCCTTTACTGTTGTATTTATTAGCTAACCCAACTAAGCTTGTAAGTACCTATTTTTTTCTCATTTAGGTGACAAAAGAGGCACAACAGGGAGAGCATTCATGGGTTGAGGTAGGACCAGAGGGTCATATCTCGTAGCCACTATGGCATCCATTCTGTTTCTAGGAGGATTGGAACCTACGATAGGGATGGTAGGTGGAGGAGAACTAGGAGGGGGAGGTGTTCGAATAGGGGAGACTGGAACTGAGCTTCCAGGAGGAGAGGGAAGCAAAAGAGGGTTTGGATAAAAGGCTACAAGGCTTGAAGGAAAAGAAGATTCCCTATTTGTAGAATCTGTAACTATAGCAGGAGGAGGAGTAATAAAACCAGGAGTGGTAAAATATTTTGAGGTCTAGGTTCTAGACCAAGGTAAAACTTCAGGGGAGAGAGGAGTAACAAGTATTTCTCCCTCCAAATCCATACCAGGAGGGGAAAACTCAATAGGAACACTCCCAAACTTTAAACTTCAAGAAACTCCAACAAATGGTATAATAGGAGAATGAGAAGCAGATATTGGAGTTTCTAAAGGAGGACAGTGAAAATCATCAGAAATACCTAGTTCAGAAACAAAAGTACCTTCTCGAGGGGCCTTTCCCTTTCTGAAAATTTTCTCTCAGTCAGCTTCAGGTGTTGCTAAAGGAATTTTTGTAGTAGACCTCGTGTGTCTGCTTATAGAAGCCACAACTGAAATAGTGGAGTCATTAGTGGATTTATATCAATGGAGTCACCACAGTGGATTTGCTAGGTGCAAAGTTGCAATCTTCTATGTACTAAGTTATGTTGCACCTTCAAAACTAGTAAGCTTTGTCGTTCAATCCCAAGGAAAATATTCAATTTTGTCCCTAGCAATGGTGCCATAAATGTTAGCACCATAAGTCACCTCTGGATTGCGGCAGAGGTAAGCCCAGTACCCATCATTTTTATGTCACAAGTTGGTTATACGAGGGTCAAATGGCTGCAGTCTCAAGAAAATATTGTCTTAACTCAGAAAAATTGGACTAAAATGCACAAGAAGGTGAGGTCTTGGTTTAATTTCACTCAGTAGGTTGTGGTAAAGGTGAGTAGGAGGAAGACTTTGGCGAGAAAATCTAGAGGTCTTCCGAAGACATCAAGTCTTCCATCAGCCCAGGAGAAAAACCTTAGACACAAGATATTCTCGAATCCAAGTCTCAAAGGAAATGAAGGAAATTATAATAGCACTATGATCTAACTTTCATCATAATGCAGTCACAATAATTCAAGTGAATCAGTCAATCATGAACTCTTTCAGTATCAGAGGAAAACAAGAGGGAGCAAGAAACATGATTGTCATTAAACAAGAAATCTCAGGGTACAAAGCATAACCAGAGAACGAGAGTGTTCATTAAAAATTTACAAATCGGGAGCTCTACTCTACCATCGACCATAACAGAATATAAAAATTTAGTATTTATACTCAGAACAATTCACCACCATGAGAGATGTGACCTGGCTATTAAATTCAAAGCTTCGCATCTTCATTTTCCTTTGTCAGATTTCACTTGCATTCACTTGTCAGACGGAAGATCATATCAGTATGAGATTCATAAGAAAATCCATGGCATGGGAACTTTCAGCTGAATTTCTGCTCTCCACGACCAACTTTCAATGTTTTCCATTTAAGTGGTGAAATGAGGTTTCAACCACCCCCCCATTTTCATTAACTACTTTCATCAAGATTAGGGTGAGGTTTGACACCCATGAATGTTCTAGGATTGCTCACAGCTCTTTCGAGTCAACTCCAATGCCTCGAGGTCATGCAGATCTTTCTTTGTGACCAACTCAGGTTCTTTGATCTTTTGCGCATCTCCTTTTCATCACCCCACACGACCTCGAGCTATGAACCTGTTCTTATCCCATATGAAATTTTGGGATTTCACATTTCAAAAGTCTTCACTCCCCTTGATTTCAAATGTTTCGATGATTGATCCCATGAAATGACCCATCTTGATCGATGGTCAGAAATTATTTGAATTTGACAACTACGTTCAATTCGAGACGTCGCGTGTTGCGACTCTTCAATACTTTTCCCGACTCACGAAATCACGAAAAGTTGATCCATCGGTCCAAATCTCTCCTTTGATCAATGACCCCGATCTTATCGTGATTTCATATTTCGCGATTTCTGATGAATTGCTTCTTGACCGCTCCATATTGTGAAACCACAAAATGATAATCTTGCGCCACACATCCTTCCCCATACCAAGGGCTAGGATTGACCTTGCAATTTTAGACCTCTGTTTGACACTAAACTTGGTGCAACTATATGATCCTGATCACCCGATGGTCTTCGATCCGATCTTCCTGATGGATATCCACCACTGAAAGTTGATATTTCTCGCTCACTTCATTTGAGTTGATATCAGACTGCTTCAAGTGTTGTGCTTGGTTCTCACGAATGGGGCCTATGTAGTTTACTTGAATGATTGGTTGAGGGCTCAGGAAAACAAAAAGAATCAATGATAGAGGTAAAGAAAGAGAAGTGATCGATTTTATGGAAAACATAAAGTATTATGGCTGATGCTTCTCAGGAAATATGATAAGGAAAAATAGGTCGATTTAACAGATGAAGGAAAACATAATACAACTGTAAGCCGAGAATAAAAACCTATAATCAAGATTGCCAACGGAGGAAGAATAGACAAAAATATAGACCTAGGTGGAAACCACAACCCACAAGACTTTAACAAGATTATGTGCTAACACTTCCCACCATAGAAATGAATGCGCGAGGGGAAATAGATCAGAAGGGAGGAGTCTTATCTATGGAGCAATCTATTCATCATTTATTTTTCATTAAAGGTAAGCCTACAATAAGAGGGTGAATTCTTTTACCAATGGTAATATGGAAAAAAAAAAAATTGTTTTTTTTTAAATACAAAAATTCAAAAAAACAAAATTAAACATACGAAAATAACATAAATTTATGGTAAAATTGTTAACTAATACACATTCAACTTACAAACTCAATGCTATAGTCCATTGGCAGGGACTAGTAAGGACATAATGCCAATATTTCAACCTAAAGTGAATCAATTTAGATTCTACATCAATAATTTGATGTGTATACAATTTTTTTGTTGGGTTATGGGATTGTTGGGTACTGGTTAAGAATGAAAAAGATTGCACCATCAAAAGAAAGGACTTTCCTCTATGGCCGTAACACCATCTCCAACAAGAACAATACTGGAACAAGACTAACAACAACAAGATGCAATAGACAAGAAAACATATATATTAGGAATATAAATATATATAAACAATGAATTGACTATTACACACGACATTGATCCTTCTTGGAAAGGTCCATAATTCCTAAGGGTAGAACTTATACTCTGATACCATATCTAATGGCCTAGTTGGCCATTGGATCTCTAATACATAAATTAATTTTGTGGATGAAATACATAAATTATAACCATTAACAAATAAAAACTAACTACATATGATCATATAATTCACAAGACATAAGAATGATGAGGAGGTTACCTGATAACTGAAGACCTTGACTTATTTTAACACCCGTCAATCCCTTGTGCTCCAAGTTTTCATCCCATGAACCGCAACAAAAATATCGGAGATGACTCTCAACCCAACCAACCCCTCGGTTTATGCAACTGGAATCCCCCTATCCCTTAATAAAGTATATATGTCAATGTCAAATCATTACTTCCTGAGAATTCTTCCAATCCCAAAACTAGAAATTCCTTCCAACATTTTCATCTTCTATTAAATAGAAATTCTTGGTTCATCCATACAAAAGAGACCTCATTCATAAGCTTCCCTTGTCATCATGTAAAATTTCATTAACTTATCTTCTCTTATTTTATCCTTTTAATTAATAATAGAGTAATTATATGCTTACCTTAAGTTAGCTTGATTGAGTACTCCATAACTTATCTTCTCTTATTTATTTATATTTATTTACATTATATTCTTGTACTATTTATTATTATTAACCCATATTACTTTTATTATTTTATTATTATTAATATTATTACTATTAATACATGGAATTACATGGCTGTGTCATTATCTGTAATCGAGATAGATTATAGAGAAATCTTTTAAGTTGTTGCAGATTCTGATCCCAGTCCTTCTTGGATGAAAGAAGTGGATCAACTTACAGAGATTGTTTAGGCCCCAAATTCAGTTAATTCACTTGATTGTCTTGATACTATTTTACCTTTCAAAGAATATATTGTTGAGGCAATGATAGGGCCATAATGACATTGGGAGGACTTTCATCATCGATCATATTTTCTTCTAGAACTTAGTCACGTGGAAAAAGGAGAATTTAGATTAAATTTGAATTGATGTGTTGATCTCCCCATGAACCCTTGTTAGAAAAAGAGAATCATGGAGAAATAAAATAAAACAAATCTGGAAATAAAACAAAGAATATACACAATACAATAGAGACATAGATATGTGGTATTCACCCAATGTGGGCTACGTCCACCTGAGAAATTTTTAGGTCCTTCCTTTATTACTATCTAGCAAATGAAGGGATATAACGTACAACATACCTGTTCTAACTTCCTCTTCTTTCTCTCACAGTCTCCTCTCTCATAAGACAATATTCAGATGCTCACATAGCTGCAATAAAATTCCCTCATATATAAATGAAGGTTTCCTTCTAGGGAAAAAATACCTACCATAACTTATACCATTGGATATGTGACCTTATAATGAACGATCAAGATTGACTACAAAATTACAATATTTTACAAGGAAAAATTTCCCAAAATTTTTCTTTGAGGGCACTGCCCCAAAACCTCCACTGGGGGGGCTCCATAAAGTGTTTTCGCCCCCCCTCAATGGACCCCCCTTGCTCAATATGTGGGAGGTAAAAGACCCCACACCCACCCACGTCAGGAAATGGGGTCCAAACATAATGGAAAACAATACCTTTGAATCAAGAAGATAATTAGGCTCCACAATCGACAATCTCCAACTTAGAGACTAATAAAACAAAATCCATAGTTGTTGTACCTGTTGCACTTTGGTCTACCTTGGACCTGAAAAATTCAACATCTTCAACTTCATGCTTGAAGTCCAACTAGAACTGAGCAAGAACTCAATTTTTCTATAGTTACTACATGTGTTAACATGTCTGCAAGATTCCATCTAGTATATATTATTTCCAGCTTCAATTTTCCATCTTCCAAAACAAATCGTATGAAATGGTACCTGATTTGTATATTCTTGGTATTAGAATGGAAGGATGATTTCTTTGCAATATGAATGGCACTTTGGTTGTCACAGTATAACCTGCTATTCTCCTACTTCTTTCCCAATTCCTTCATAAACTTCTATAACCAAATCATCTCTTTACTAGCCGGTGTAGCATCATCATATTATGCTTTTGTTGTTGAAAGTGAAACAACCTTTTGCATTTTTGAAATCTAAATTATTGTTGTTCCACCTACAGTAAAATCATACCCTATGGTTCTCCCCATGCTATATTTATCACTTGCCATATCTGAATCAACATATTCATGTAGAAGAGTTTCCAAACCTACAAAACATAATGCATGAGTAGCAGTACCTCTCAAATACCTAAGAATCCACATTATTGCCTCCCAATGTTCTTTACCTATATTTTTCATATAACTTCTCACAACTCCCACTCCATGTGCAATATTTGGTCTTATGCACACCATAGCATACATCAAGTTGTCAGTTGTTGATGAATAAGGGACCCTGTACATGTATTCTATATGATATTATGTCTTGGGACACATTTCCTTGGTCAATTTGAAATGATTGGCCAAAGGTGCACTAACTAGTTTTGAATTTTGAATGCTAAACCTCTCCAACACCTTCTCTATGTACTCACCCTAAGATAATGTTAGTTTGTGATTTTTACTTGTTATAAAAATAGGACCGCGGAGCAATAAAATAAAACAAATGTGGAAACAAAACACAGAAGATACACAATACAAGAGAGACACAAATTTACGTGGTTCACCCAGTGTGGGCTACGTCCACCAGAGAAATTGCCAGGTCCTTTCTTTATTATTATCCAGCAAAATGAAGGGATACAACCTATAGAAAAACCCGTTGTAACTTCCTCTTCTTTCTCTCACAGTCTCCTCACTCAGAATACAATACTCACCAACATACATAGCCGCAATACGTTTCCCTCATAAAAGAAGGTGGCCTTCTAGGGAAAAAAAAAACCCTAACATAATCTCTATCGTTATATCTGCAACCTTATAATGAACGGTCCAGATTTACAGTGAAATTATAATATACTTTTACAAGGCAATTTTTGCTTCGGGGGATTTGCCCCCAAACCCCCACTTGCCCCCAGACCCCCCGAAACCCGCAGAGGGAGTACCCCCCCTCTACACTCCCCCGCGTGGAAGAGTGTACATACTTCTGGGGTGTAAATACTTCATGGGGTATAAACACGGTTGAAAGTAAAAGACCTCTAAATCAGAAAGATAATCAGGCTCCACAACCAACAATCTCCCACTTGGAGACTAATCTCAACAACTCCACCGCTGTTGTATATGATGGACTCTGAACCTTATTGGACCTAGAAAATTTCTCATCTTCATCTTCATTCTTGAAGACCAACTGAAACTGAGCAAGAACTCAGTTTCTCCTTGGTTACTCCCTTTG
The DNA here is from genome assembly GCA_009831015.1 of Picea engelmannii. Taxonomy (NCBI): domain Eukaryota; kingdom Viridiplantae; phylum Streptophyta; class Pinopsida; order Pinales; family Pinaceae; genus Picea; species Picea engelmannii. The sequence goes on from ML808989.1 coordinate 75,005, forward strand.
TTAACATGTTTGCAGGATTCTGGCTAGTGTGTATCTTTTCCAGCTTCAATTGTCCATCTTCCAAAGTGGATCGTATGAAGTGGTACCTCAATTGTATATGCTTAGTCTTCGAATGGAAGGCTGAGTTCTTTGCAAGGTCAATGACACTCTGACTATCACAATACAACCTGTTGTTCTCCTGCTTCTTTCCCAATTCCTCCATAAAACTTTGTAACCAAATCATCTCTTTACTAGCCTTTGTAGCAGCAACATACTCTGCCTCTGTTGTTGAAAGTGCAACAACCTTTTGCAGTTTCGAAATACAACTTACTGTTGTTCCACCTATAGTAAAAACATACCCTGTGGTGTTCCTCCTACTGTCTTTATCACCTGCCATATCTGAATCAACATATCCCTGTAGAAAAGTGTCTGAACCTCCAAAACATAATGCATGTGTAGTAGTACCTCTCAAATACCTAAGAATCCACTTTACTGTCTCCCAATATTCTTTACCTGGATTGTTCATATACCTTCTCACAACTCCCACTGCATGTGCAATATCTGGTCTTGTGCAAACCATTGCATACATCAAGCTACCAACTACTGATGAATATGGGACCCTGGACATGTATTCTATCTCCTCATGTGTCTTGGGACACATTTCCTTAGTTAATTTGAAATGGCTGGCCAAAGGTGTACTAACTGGTTTTTCATTCTACATTCTAAACCTCTCCAACACCTTCTCTATGTACTCACCTTGAGACTATGTCAGTTTGCGATTTTTCCCGTCTCTTGTTATTCTCATACCAAGGATTTTATTTGCAGCACCCAAATCCTTCATCGCAAATGAATTGGCTAATTTCTTCTTGAGAACATTCATATCCTGCATATTAGACCCTGCAACAAGCATGTCATCTACATACAATAGCAAGATAATATAACTTCCATTTTCTAGCCTTTTAAAATAAACATAGTGATCAGAATGACATATATTATAACCCTATTCTGTCATAAACCTGTCAAAATTCAGATACCATTGACTTGGAGATTTCTTTAGGCCATATAATCTCTTATTCAACATGCATACCAAATTCTCCTTCCCTTTGACCTCATACACCTGTGGCTGGTGCATATAAATCTCTTCCTCCAAACCCCCATGGAGAAAAGTTGTTTTTACATCTAACTATTCAAGATGCAAATCTTCTACTGCCACAAGACTTAAAATAGTCCTAATTGAAGTCATTTTAACAACAGGAGGAAATATTTCATCAAAATATATACCTTTCTTTTGTGCAAACCCCTTTACAACAAGTCTAGCCTTGTACCTTTTTTCTCCTCCGTCTTCTTCCTTCAACTTGTAAACCCTATTATTCTGCAATGCTCTTTTTCCTGTAGGCAACTAAACCAAGTCCCAAGTCTGGTTATTTTCCAAGGAATCCATTTCCTCTTTCATGCCTTGCTCCCACTTATTTTTGGTGTCTACCTGCATTGCCTCTTCATAACATTCTGGTTCAGCAGAATCAGTGAACAATAAATAATATAATGAAGGAGAGTATCGTTCAGGGGGTATACTTAACCTAGT
>ML808989.1:78395-96909 GCA_009831015.1 Picea engelmannii
CAGAAAGAATCAAAGCATCTTGTAACACATCACCTGTTACATTTGCTTCCTGATTTCTCTCCTGTTGTCCATCTCTTTGTTTCTTTGGAGCTCTGCAGTCTTTCTTCAGATGTCCTTTCTTCCCACAATTCTAGCACTCTATCATTCCAAGTCTGGATTTGGATCTTCCCTTCCTAGAATTCCCACAGTTCCCTAATCCCTTTCCTCTATCCTTTTGTCTTCCCCTGTTCTCCATGTTCAACGCATTACCTGATGTCTCACCTGTTATTTTTCGTCTCATTTCCTCAATAAGGATAACACCAAAAACATCATCAAATTTTAAAGTATTTGAACCAGAGACAGAGTTACTTACAACCATGACCAAGATTTCCATCTTTCTGGCAATGAGCACAAGATTAGAAGAGCCCTAACCTCATCATCAAAGTCCACTTTTACATAACTTAGTTGATTAGTAACCGTATTAAATTCATTTAAATGATCTGCAACAGACCCACCTTCTGACATCTTCATATTAAATAATCTCTTCATTAGAAATACCCTATTGGATGCTAAGGGTTTTTCATACAATTTGGCCAATGCGTCCATCAAACCCTTCATTGTCTTTTCTTTTGAGATATTGAAAGCCATCGACGTTGCTGGGATCAACCATATTGTTCCTAGAGCCTTTCTGTCAAGAATATCCCATTCTTCATCCTTCATGACCACTGGCTTATTTGCTACTCTACTCAATGGTAGGAATAGATCCTTCTAATATAAATAATCTTCCATCTACATCTTCCATAACTAGTAGTTTTGGCAGTTAAATTTCTCGACCCTAAACTTTCCATCTTTCGACATTGCTCCCACTCGAACTAGGAACCCTCTTTTCCTGCGAGTTACCTTATGCTCTGATACAAGTTGTTAGAACAATAGGACCATGGAGCAATAAAATAAAACAAATGCGGAAACAAAACACAGAAGATACACAATACAAGAGAGACAGATTTACGTGGTTCACCCAGTGTGGGCTACATCCACCAGAGAAATTGCCAGGTCCTTTCTTTATTATTATCCAGCAAAATGAATGGATACAACCTACAACAAAACCCGTTGTAACTTCCTCTTCTTTCTCTCAGAGTCTCCTCACTCAGAATACAATACTCACCAACATACATAGCCGCAATACGTTTCCCTCATAAAAGAAGGTTGCCTTATAGGGCAAAAAAAACTCTAACATAATCTCTATCGTTAGATCTGTGACCTTATAATGAACGGTCCAGATTTACAATGAAATTATAATATACTTTTACAAGGAAATTTTTTCTTCAAAGGCTTCACCCCCAAACCCCCGCTGGGGGCCCGCTTGCCCCCAGACCCCCCAACTGGGGGGATAGCCCCCCCGGACCCCGTAGAGGGGGTACCCCCCCTCTGCACTCCCCCGCGTGGAAGAGTGTACATACTTCTGGGGTGTAAATACTTCATGGGGTATAAACACAGCTAAAAGTAAAAGACCTCTAAATCAGGAAGATAATTAGGCTCCGCAACCAACACTACTATCTCTTGTTATTCTCAAACCAAGGGTTTTCTTTGCATCACCCAAATCCTTCATCACAAATGAATTAGCTAATTTATGTTTGAGAACATTTATATCATGCATGTTATACCCTATGATGGAAACCCCCCCCCCCTTCTCTCCTAGGGATTCCACGACCTCCCAGTATTGTATCTTCAAACTCTCTGAACCGAATTGGTTCTTCGAGTCTCCAATAGACCCTGAGCAATTTATACACTCACAGGTCCACTTGATGTCGAATGAAATTTTGGACTACTTGCAACCCCACTCTCTGACACTTGGCAACACCAATTCATGAGTACTAGTCTTGCAGTAGACTCTCTCTCCGCTATGTGACCATAGGATATGAACTTGACCAACCCTTCGCCACTTCGGGCTCCTACAATACTACAATCTCCTCTTATGTTTCCTTCCGAAACAAATTTCTCTGAATTCACAGATCTTTTCCACATGTCTTCCTAGATATGGAGGTCTAGCTTAAGCTCCAGGTTTTGTGACTTCACGAAAATTTACTTACTCCAAACTTACTCCTCTCGAATATCTAATTATTGGATTCTTTAACCTTCTGTCGAGTGTCTCCTCCCAGTCAATGGTCGAGATTCACCTTGTGAGTTCGTGACTTCGGTGATCCAACCTTTCAATTCTTCGAATTTTCCCAAATTCTGACCTCTGAAATACCTCATGAATGATCTTTGTTCAATTCCTCCCAGATTTGATGGTTTGGAATGATCCCAATCCCCCCTAGACAGATCTTGTTTTTCTGAATCTGGGAAACCGCAAAGGATTCCTTCCTTAGAATATTTCTTGTCATTCTCCCTCCTGAGATTGTTCTTTCTAAACTCTTATATCCTTATAATACTTATTTTGACACTTAGTTAAAACTCAGCCTGTCCACACCTTGCAACAAGTTCTCTTATGAAATCCAACCACTCTGTGGTAAACTTCAGCTACTCCTTCTAAACTTATGAGTCAAAAGACTCAACCATGCACTCCTTGCGAAGAGATTTCTTCAAGATACCTCTCCATTTCTTTCTAGGTCAAACTAGATTCTGTCATGCGCACATTGTGGACACTATGAACTCCTTGCACATCTAAGTCCATGCTTTCTCTTATGATCTTGTAAGTTGAGATAGACTTTGTCAATGCACTCCTTGCGGACACTATGCACACTTGCACTTTCTCGTAGAAGAGAAACAATTGAAACTTATTTAAAACCTTACAGATTCATACATCTAGCCATGTAAATGCATGCAAAAATACAAGAACAAGAAATAACATAGAATTCCTAATAAATAGAAAGTCTATCATTGATTTGTTAAGCTAGATGCATCAACACCATACATTTGGGAAAATTCTCCTCTTTTATATTCATTAAACTAAAAAAAATACATATGTTCAAACAATGCTTCTCGGTAGCTCTCATCTCCCAGCTACAATGGCGATAACTCTTGATAACTACAGTGTCAACAACCTCTAATGGGAAACAATACAAATCTTTATAGAAGAGGGTTATTTGAGTTCTTCCCTCTAATGACTCTAAAGCTATCCTATCGAATTAAAATCTATCAACTACTAATGTTTATTACAGTAAATATTTGTGACAGACATATCATATCGAACACATCGAATATGTATTGCAATAATGTACATTAAAATAAATACATCCTCTGATGTCTTCACGAACCATCCAACTCTACAACATTTAAGATGTTCTTTAATTACAATTATTTTCAAAATATTTGTGTGATACGTATTCTTCAAAATGTGCTCTAATGTGCCTTGTTGGCGATGCTCCTGCATCATACTCCTCTGGTTGAAAAATTCATGGACTCTTGTCCATGAGATCCTGCACTGACCTTCCATGCTTTTGAATATCTTATTCATTTACCCAAATGGAATCTTCTTCTGGTCATCCTTTCCACTTGACTAGATATTGAAAATATGTTTTCCTTCTGGTCTTCTTACCAATTCCCCGATCTATGATCTTCTCCATCAACGACTTTTCTTCTACAAGAATATTCTTTTTTAACTGGATATCCTTCTGATCTTTGGATTCTATGATTCCATATTCCCTATACTGATATCGTTATGCAATGTTGAATATGGGATATATACCCACATCTTCTGGCAGCTCTATTTCATAAGCATTCTCACCAAATTTTCTTAGGATTTTGCATGGTCCTATTTTCTTCAAATTTAGTTTATTATATGTTCCACTCGGGAACCTCTCCTTCCTAAGATGTGCTAGACCTTGATCTCAAACTTCAAATTGAAGTTTCCTCCTATGCTGATTAGCTCTGCATTTGAATTCACTACTTCTATTCTTCAATTGCTCCTTGATCTCATTATGAAGCTCCTGCATTTTTGCAGCAAAGTCTTCGGCTCCAACACTCCTAAATTCACTCTGCTCCAGATCTCTTAAATATGACACTCTGCTTGGATTAATTCCATAAACTATTTGAAATGGAATTTTTCTGGTACTTTTATTCACCGAGTCATTGTATGAAAACTCTGTGTGTGCTAGAATCTGATCCCACTAGCTATAATGTTCAGTGACTAAGCTCCTTAACAAATCTCCTAAACTTTGATTTACCACTTCAGTATCTCCATCTGTTTGAGGGTGATATGCATAACTAAAGGATAGTTATGTCCCCATCTTCTTCCACAATGTTCTCCAGAAATTACCAACAAATTCTGTATCCCTGTCCTAAACAATACACCTGGGCAATCCATGGAGTCTAACAACTTCTTTGAAAAACAAGTTAGCAACGTGCATTGCATCACTAGTCTTATGGCATGGGATAAAGTGAGCCATATTCAAAAATATGTCCACTACCACAAATATGGAAATGCTTTCTCTTTGTGTCCTCGACAATCCCAACACAAAATACATGCATATTGCATCCCAAGGCCTCTCTGGAATATGCAATGGTTGATACAAACCAATATTCTACTTCTTCCCCTTCGCATACTAGAAAATATTACATATGTTTAGAAACCTTTTCACCTTTGATCTCATATCTAGCGAATAATATGAATTGTTCAATTATGCAAACATTTTTTCATGGCTGAAATATATGGCTAGACCTCCACTACGCTTTTCCTTCAACAAATTCTCCCTCATCGAACATGTTGGTATGCACAACTGGCATCCTTCGAACAACAACCCATCCTAAATCAGATATTTGTACCATTGGCTCTTGTCTCTAGGTACAAAGTTCACACATGCTTCATAGACTTCCTTTAAATCTGGATCATTATGACACATTTCCTTAAGGTGGTCAAACCCCAAGGTCTTCACTTGGAATTCCTGCAAAATTAGACATCTCCTACTCAATGCATCAACAACCTTGTTAGCATTACCAAAAATATGTTTAATGAAAAAAGTGAAATTTTTCATAAACTCTATCCACTTGGCATGTCTTTGTTTTAGCTTCTCTGGTCTAGTTATGAATTGTAAAGCTTGATTATCGCTATACAAAACAAACTCCCTCTAAACAAGATAGTGCCTCCACTTCTTCAAGGATTGAATTATGGAATAGAATTCCTTATCATATGTAGAGTATTTTCTCTTGGCATCGTTCATATTCTCAATGAATTATGCAACAATCCTATTATATTGTCTCAATACTGCTCCAATTGCAACTCCACTCGCATCACATCTCACCTGAAATGTCTTCCCAAAATCTGGTAATACCATAATTGGTTGTTCCGTTATCTTATCCTTCAATATTTTGAAGCTCTTCTTAGCTTCGTTTGTCCATTTGAAATACTTATGTCTTTATTCATTGTATCCATAATCTGTGCACGAATCTCACTAAAATTTCTGATAAACTTATGGTAACAAATTGATAATCCATGGAAGCTTCTTACCTCAAATAAACTCCTTGACGATGACCATTCTCTGATTTCTTTCACCTTTTCAGGATCCATCTTCAATTCATTCGAAGAGATCACAAAAACCAAATAAATGAGCTCTGTCTTCATGAAAGAGGATTTCTTTAAATTTATCAACGACTTCTCCCACTGTAACCTCTTCATCACTAATGTTAGGTTCCTCAGATGCTCCTCTTCAGTTTTACTGAAGACCAGTATATCATCCATATATATGATCAAAAAATTCCTAATAAAATCTCTTATCACTTCATTCATCAATCTCATAAAATTACTTAGGGAATTCATTAAGCCAAATGGAATAACAAACCATTCATATAATCCCTCGTTTTCCTTAAAGGTTGTTTTCCACTCATCACCTTCTCTCATCCTTATCTGGTGATATACACTTTTCAAATCTATTTTTGAAAAATAGTTTGATCCAATTAAATAATCCATCAAGTCATCCATCCTTGGAAATGGAAATATATACCTAATGGTGATATTATTTATGGACCTTGAGTCTGTACACATTCTCCATACTCCACCCTTCTTCGAACTCAATACAGTCAGTACTACTCATGGACTCAATCTTTCTCTAACCAAAATTTTGTCTAACATATATTGAACTTGTCTTTTCACCTCCTCATTCTCTCGAGGTGTCAGTCTGTACGCTTCTTTGTTCAGAAGGATTTCTCCTGGTATCAAGTCAATGTAATGGCTGATACTTCTGATATGTGGTAATGATCTCGACAACTCATCCACTATTATGTCATCAAAGTTTTCTAACAACTCCCGAATTTCCTCAAGAAAATTCCCCATAGAATTAATTGTAAGGATAAATTTTGGCTTCCTCACTACCACAAACTGCATCTCCTTTTATTTCTTAACTTCACTCAAGAGTTCCTTCCCACTCATGATAATTATACTCGTGCTAGATTTTTCCTTCACTTTATTCTCTTCAATTGGCAACAACATAAGTGTCCTACCATTCTTCTCCAAGGTATGAGTATTTTTCATCCCATCATGGATGACATTTCTGTCATACTGCCATGGTCTTCTCAACAAAACATGACATACATCCATGGGAATCACATCACATAGAATTTCATCTCTATATCCTCCTATTTTAAATTCAACTAGGAATTGTTTAGTGACTGTTACCTGATGACCCTTCTGTAACCATGAGAATTTATACGGTTTTGGGTGTACAGTCGTCTCCAGTTCCAATTTCTCCACCATCTCTATGTATATTAAATTATTAGTTCTCTCATTGTCAAATATCACCTTGCATACTCTGTCTTTAGTCTTGCAAGTTGTTCTGAACAAATTGTTCCTCTGCACTGGATTTTCAACTTCTAGTTGTGGTTTTAAGAGAACTTTCTTCATCATCAAAGATCTCCCATATTCTGCACCTTTTTCCTTAACATCTCTCTTCTACGCTTCCGAAATGTGAGATTCACCCCCTTATTTCCTTCTCTCGGGACATTCCCAATACATGTGTCTTACCTTTCCACAAGAATAACACCTTATCTCACCTCCTCTACCTCTTCCTCTTCCTCTAGGAAAAGAGTTTCTACCACCACTTTGCCTCCCTTGGGAACTTCCTCCTCTCTGAGAGTGACTATGTGGTTTCTCTGACTCACCTTTTGGATTTTGTGTCTTGTCATGGGCAACTCCTTTACCTCTATTCAAGATTCTACTTTTATTTTGTTGACTATGCACTTCTCCTCTTCTTTCAGCGCAATCTAGTACACATCCTCCACTATCCTTACTATCATCATGTTGATATTGTCTTGGATTTCATATATCATACCGTTGTTGTACCTGAATTTTTTTCCCTCATCTCTCTCTTTTTGTCCAGCCTTGATGTTTAGTCTGTAGAAATCCTCTATGTATTATTTCACAGTCATTCCTTTCTGTCTAAGGTTCTGCAATCCCTTGAATAGATTTATTTGGTACTCCTTGGGTATGAATTTATCCTTTATCTTGGCTACCATTCGATCCCAACTATTGATATTTTTCTTTCCTTTGCTTTTCCTATCAGCCTGCAGTTCATCCCACCATAGTGTTGCATGTCCTTTCAACCTAGTGACAACATGCTTTACCTTTTTCTCCTCATCAACATATTCATAGTCTAAATACTTGTCCATTTCTCATATCCAATCAAGCAATTATTTGACGTCCAAATTTCCCTCATACATTGGGATGTCTATCCTCACTCTAGCTCCCAACTTAACAACCTCTTTTAGTAAGTGCTCTTCTACAACATCCTCTGCTATAGATTCTTCAACTTCCACTTCTTCATTTTCTTCATCGCTAACGTTTCCAGCATTGGGTGCTCCCCTTTGTGTTGTTTCCATGGCATTCAACCTTGCACACAATTCTTGCATCTCCCTTTCCATAGATTTTTTTTCTATGGGTGGTTCTACACATCTCCTAGGCAACATTGTATGGATGTATATGATATCACCTGATGATATCATCCTACTTCTCTGTCTCCTTGACTTACATAAGTCAATTATGTATCTTCTATGATACCACTCTTGACGGAAAACCCCCCCTTATCTCCTGGGGATTCCACGACCTCCCGGTCTTAGATATTCAAACTCTCTGAACCAAATTGGTTCTTTGGGCCTCCAACAGAACCTGGACAATTTATACACTCACAGTTCCCCTTGATGTCACATGCAATTTTGGACTACTTGCAAATCTGCTCTTTGACGCTTGGTGAAACCGATTCATCAGTACTAATCTTGCGCTAGATTCCTTCTCCTCTATGTGACCATGAGATATGACCTTTTCCAACCCTTAACCACTTCAAGATATGACAATACCACAATATCCTCTTTTGTTTCTTTCTGAAATAGATTTCTCCGAATTAATGAATCTTTGCCACGTGTCTCCCTGGATCTGATGGTCCAACTTAAGCTTCGGGTTTCATGACTTCACAAAAATTTACTTACTCCACACTTAATCCTCCTGAATCTCTAATTCCTAGATTATTTAACCTTCTATCATGTGTCTCCTCCCAGCCAACGGTCGAGATTCGCCTCACGAGTTCACAACTTCGGTTGTCCCACCTTCCAATGATTCAAGGTGTCCCAAACTCCAACCTCTGAAATACATCACGATAGATCTTCATACAACTCCTCTTATATCTGATAGTTTGGAGTGATCCCAGTCCCCCCTAGACTGATCTTGTTTTGTTGAATCTGGAAAACCTCAAAGGATTCCTTCATCAGAATATTTCTTTTTGTTCTCCCTCCTGAGCTTGTTCTTTCTGAACTCTTATCTCCTTAGAATACTTATTTCGACACTTAGTCAAACCTCATACTGTGCATGCCTTGCAACATGTTCTGTTCTGAAATACAACCACTCTATGGGAAACTTCAACTACTCCTTTTGAACATCTGAGTCAGAAGACTCGACCATGCACTCCTTGCGGGCAACTTTCTAGAAGTTATCTCTTTAGGACTTTCTAGGTCAAATTGGATTCTATCACACACACCTGGTAGACACTATGCACTCCTTGCACATCTAGGTTCACATTATCTCTTCTAATCTTGTGAGTTGAGATAGACTCTGTCAAAGCACTCCTTATGGACACTATGCACACTTGCACTTTCTCGTAGAAGAGAAACAATTGAAACTTATTTAAAACCTTACAGATTCATACATCTATCCATGTAAATGAAAGAAAAAATACAAGAACAAGAAATAACAGATAATTCCTAATAAACAAAAAATCTACCATTCATTCGTTAATATAGACACATAAACACCATACATTTGAGACAATCCTTCTCTGTTATATTCATTAAACTAAAAAAAATACATATTTTCAAACACTTCTTCATGGTAGCTCTCAGCTACAATGGCAATAACACTCAATAAATACAGTGTCAACAACCTCTACTGGGCAACAATACAAATATTTGTAGAAGAGGGTTCTTCGAGTTCTTCCCTCCAATGACTCTAAAGCTATCCTATCGAATTAAATTCTATAAACTACTAATATTTATTACAATAAATATGTGTGATAGACAGATCATATCGAACACATTGAATCTGTACTGCACTCATATACATTAAAATAAATGCACCCTCCGATGTCTTCACGAACCATCCAACTCTACAACATTTAATTTGTTCTTTAATTACAATTCTTTTCAAAATATTTGCGTGATACACATTCTTTAAAATTTAAATTTCTTCAAAATGTGCGCTAGTTCTCCTAGATGTCCTCCACTTGTGCCTTGTTGGCAATGCTCCTACATCACCCTACAGCATGCATGGCACCTACATACAATAGAAATATAACATAGCTCCTATTTTCTATCCTCTTAAAATAAACACTGTGATCATAATTACATCTACTATAACCTTGTTTTGTCATAAACCTATCATATTTCAAATACCACTACCTTGGAGATTTATTTAGGCCATACATGCTCTTCTTCAACCTACATACCAAATTCTACTTTCCTTTGACCTCATACCCCTGTTTTTTCTCTATATAATATCTTCCTCCAAATCCCCATGGAGAAAATTTGTTTTTACATCTAACTGTTCAAGATGTAAATCTTGTACTACCACAAGAATTAAAATATTCATAATTGAAGTCATTTTAACAATAGGAGAAAATATTGCATAAAAATCTATACCTTACTTCTGTGCAAACCAATTTACAACAAGTCTAGCTTTGTATCACTTTTTGCCACCATCTTCTTCCTTCAACCTGTAAACCCATTTATACTGCAATGCTCTTTTTCCTGCACGAAACTGAACCAAGTCCAAATTCTGGTTATTTACAAAGGAATCCATTTCCTCTTTCATGCCTTGCTCCCAATTTTTTTTAGTGTCTACCTGTATTAACTCTTCATAACTTTCTAGTTCACTAGAATCAATCAAGAATAAATAATACAATGAAGGAGAGTATCATTCATGGAATCTACTTAACTTGGTAGATCTTGTAACAACACCTGCATGATTTTGAGGTACATTGTGTTCTTATTGTTGTACATTTTTCTTTTCTGGTACCTTTGGAATTTAATTTTCTTTGATTTCATCAAGCACTGTGTATTTTGTGTTTTTCTTTCCCTGTTTCTTTCCCTGCAATTAATCTTTGTGATGAAATACAAAGAGGGGGTGGTGAATTAGTATGAGCACAATTAGTACTTTTAATCACAATATAAAACCCTCAATAAATATTATTAACATTCAAAATATCATCAACACCATAAACATCACATAAACAGAGTACACAAAAATTTTACGTGTAAACCCAATGCTGGAAAAAAACATAGAATGTTTGTATTATTTATGAAATAGTACATTCATCAAAATCACGATCTTCCTATTTCTCTAGCTACAACTAGAAGGAGTCTCAAACCCCTGTTTACAAGTTGCAACATGAAGGAAGTTCCAACTCCCTAATTTATTTGGCTCCAAGTGGAAGGAGGCTACAACCCCCTTTCCTTGCCCCATCCAGCCACCCTGAAATATAAATCTGGACCAATTTGTCACTACCTTTGTCATTGATAACCTATTTCTGTTGATGTCTTTGATATTTCTATCGTTGTTACTAATATAAATATCTCATCAATACTGCAACAAAAATACTAGGATTCACAAGAGAGTTCTCCAAACCAAATGCTTTTGAATCACTAAGACATACATGTTCCCAATTTATTCAGAATATCCACCCTAACACACACAGGAATACATACCTTAAACATGTAGTTGAACTAGGTTTTAGATCCTTGATATTCACAATTGTTTCCTCATAGGCCTGCAACTTTATGCATTTTCTGCTCGTAGGTATCTATGATTTTCCTCACTGTAGATCATAAATGTCCGCTCTTTTCCTCCTAAAACTCGTAGATATTTATACTCAAGGAATCTTTTCCTGAAACCTCTTATTCATACTCTTGGCTCCTACAAACTTCTTAATTCACTGGACTTATCTACCTTTGACTCACTACCTCAGATATCCAACATGTATTCTCAAAAGTGATACACATAAGTGATTTTCCAATTGACTCTTCTTTGTGTTTTATTGAGGATCTCATGATGACATGCAACTACCATGCATCTCATGATGACATGAAAATCACATGCAACTTGTTATCTTCTTATTATAGCTACTTTGACATGCAACTGACATGCAAATTGATATCTTCCGTTTAAAGCTACTTTACTTCGACATGCAATTTGTTCAAGGGTTGACATCAATGAAAAACAATCTTCCGACAAGTAAACCTTAGACAATTAATCTTTTTTGACAAATAATAAATCCGTGCAATAATTAATCTTTCAACATTTAATTAATATTTCAACAATCTCCCCCTTTGGCATTGATAGAAACACTTAGACACAAAAATGGAAACACTCATGCTCATGCTCGTTCCCCCTATCTTCATTCCTTTTCCTTTCCTTTCCATTTTTGTGTCTAAGTGTTTCCATCAGTCCAAAAGAGGGAGATTGTTGAAAGATTAATTAAATGTTGAAAGATTAATTATTCCAAGGATTAATTAATTTTTGAAAGTTTAGTTAATTGAAAATTGGTTTTCATTGATGTCAACCATTGAACAAGTTGCATGTCAAAGTAATGTAGTTGTAAACAAAAGATAACAAGTTGCATGTCAGTTGCATGTGAAAGTAACTATAAATAGAATATAACAAGTTGCACGTGAGTTACATGTCATCATGAGTTGTATGGTAGTTTCATGTCATGATTATATTCTCATTAAAACACAAAGAAGAGTCAATTGGAAAATCACTTTTGTGTATCACCCTAACACACACAGGAAAAAATTCTTTCAACCTGTAACTGACCTGATTTTTTGATCATTCATCTTCACAACTTTTTCCTCACAGTTTCATGACTTTATTCACTTTCTACTCGTGGGTATCCATGTTACTCCTCACTGCAACCCATGGATGTTCATGGTTTTCCTCCTAAAACCCATGGATATACTCAAGGAATCCCTGTCTAAAACCTCATCTTCGTACTCTCGACTCCTGCAAACTTCTTACTTCATTGGAATTCTCTTCCTTCAACTCACTACCTCAAATATCCAACATGTATTCTCATAAGTGATACACATAAGTGATTTTCCAATTGACTCTTATCTATGTTTTAATGAGGATCTCATGATGACATGCAAATTCCATGCAACTCATGATGACATGAAACTCACATTCAACTTGTTATCTTTTTCCTACATTTACTTTGACATGCAACATGCTTAAGGGTTGACATCAATGACAACCAATATTCCAACAACTAAAATTTTGACAATTAATTAATGCATCCAATAATTAATATTTAAACATTTAGTTAATATTTCAACCATCTAGCCCTTTGACATTGATGGAAACACTTAGACACAAAAATGGAAACACTCATGCTCATGTTGGCTCCCCCTATCTTCACGCCTCTTCTCTTTCTTTCCATGCCTCTATTTTTCTCTCCCTCTTTGACATAAATGGAAAAATATGACTTCTCATTGGGGCTTCTCCCCCTGTCTCTAATCCTCTGATCTCTACGGATGTTTCTCTTCATGGTGTTTCCTCATGTAAATCTCTGATAAAAATAATTCAAGTATTTTAAAAATAATTCAATGTGGGGCTAAACCTACTCCAAGTTTCTATTAAAGATGCTCAAAAGTATCCCTCGAAAGAGGTTTGGTGAAGATATCTGCAATATCCTCTTTTGTCCCAACATACTCTACCTTTATGTTCTTCTTTGTAACTTGTTCCCATAGAAATTGAAACTTGATTAAAATGTGTTTCATCTCAGAATGCATGACTAGATTCTTAGAGATACCTATAACATTGGTATTATCATAGAATATCGAAATAGGCTCGTCATATTCCACCTGTATGTCCTGCAAAGTTTGTTTCATCCAAATAACCCGTGTGCAACATGTTGCTGCTACAACATACTCTACTTCTATTGTGGACAATAATATTGAAGATTGTTTCTTTCTCAACCAGGATACCAGACAATCACCCAAGTACAAGGCTTCTCCACACGTACTTATTTTTTCATCAACACTTCCTTCCCAATCTGCATCTATGTATGCAACTAGAGATAGATCCTTCCCTTCTGAATACCATAATCCATATTCTTTTATTCCTTTGAGATATCTAAGTATTCTCTTTACTGCCATAACATGTGTTTCATTCAGTGTTGCTTGAAATATTTCAACCTATCCAAAATATTGCATCACATCCAATCTTGATGCGGTCACATAGAGTAAACTACCAATCATTGATATGTAGATTCTCTGATCTACATCCTTGGATATATTATCTTTGCTCAATTTTCAACTGGTCTACAAGGGAGTACTCATAGGCTTGCAATCTACCATTCCAAAATTCTTTAGAATTTATCTGATATACTTGGTCTGGGAGATGAAAATACCTATATCTATCTCACATATGTGGAGTTCCAAAAAGAAAGATAACGCGCCAAGTAATGAAATTTTGAATTCATTCTTCATGTCTTTAGCAAATTTCTGACTCATCCTATCATCATTGTTTCCAAAAGTTTTGTCATCAACAGAAACTTCAATTATCAAAAAATTATTCTGATTTACCTTTATGTAGAGATTGTTGTCTTGATTGCCTCTCCTGAAACCTTGTTTTTGTAGATACATGTCCAGTCTTTAATAGCATGATCTAGGGGCTTGTTTGAGTCCATGTAGTGCCTTGTTCAATATGCAAACATAATCTTCCTTTTCTGATAGTACAAATCCTTCTAGTTGTTCGATGTAGACTTGTTCTTCTAGTTCACCATTTAGGAAGGATGATTTTACATCCATATGATACACTTTGATTTTATTCAAACATACATAAGCCAAGATCAATATGACTACTTCCATTCTGGAAATTGGGGAAAAAGTTTCACCAAAATATATTACTTCAAATTGAACATATCCCCTGCATACTAACCTTCCTTTATTCTTGGTTACCTGTCCATTATCGTTCAATTTTTTTCTAAATACCCATTTTGTGCCAATCACATTCATATCCTTAGGCATTGGAATAAGTTCTCATGTTTCATTCTTCTTTATCTAATCGTTTTTTTCTTCCATAGCTTTGATCTAGTGTTCATTAGTGTTGGCTTATTCAAAACTGTTACGTTCAACTGTGGAAAAAAATGCTAAATGTCTTTGTTCTGGTGAGCGTAATTTCCTCTAGGTTTCAACTCTTGCATATTTATTCCCAATGACTTGTTTTGATGGATGATTTTTCTTCACTTGTCAACTAGAAGTTTTGGGAGATATATGAATAATTTACTTGTCATCTTCCCCTTGCTTTGCTTCTGGTTTATCTTCTTCTTCTTCCACTTCTGCTTCTTCTACTTCTTCTTTCAAATCCTCTTCTTCAACCTTCTCTGCTAATTATTTTCTTTGTTATTTGGTATTTAATACACTAGCCTTGTAAATATGTACATTGATGCTTTCCACTATTGTGTTGAGTCTTGTATTGAAACACTTGTATGCCTTGATTTTTCTTGATTACCCAAAAAATGTTCCTTTGTCAACTCAGGAGTCAAATTTTCCAATCCTGCCATCTTCTCTTTTGATGTAGCACTTGCTTCCAAACACTCTAAAATGCTTCACATTTGTTGGTATTCCCTTCCATATCTCATAGGGAGTCTTATCATTTTTACTTCTGAGCATTCCTCTATTCAAGATATGAACTATTGTATGACTTTCTGTGCCCAAAATATGTCACCCATCTTGGAATCTTTCAACATGGTTTTGGCCATCTCCTGTGTTGTCCTATTATTTATTTTAGCAACTCCATTTTGTTGAGGTGTCTTGGCTATTGAGAATTTATTTTTTATCCCATGTTCTCTACAAAAATCCATGAATTCTTTTGATGTAAAATATCCACCATTGTCTGATCTCAAACATTGATTTTCAATTCCGTCTCTATTTCAACCATATCTTTGTATATCTTTAAGTGCTCGAATGCCTATGACTTCTTCCTGATAAAGAAAACTGTAGTCACTCTTATGTAGTAATCAATCAGTAGCATGAAGTATTTTTCACCATTTAATTTGTTTGTTCTCAATGGTCCACATAGATTGGTATGAACAATATCCAATGGTTGTGTAGTTGAGTAATATAACCTCTCAATACACTATCTAGCCAAAACTAAATTGTGTGCAACATTTGATTACTTACGGTATTCACTTATTGAATCAATTCGGGGGTCCAATTCCTTGGAGCCACTGTGTCTAATGTTCCTTTCTTTTTGGCTAACCTCTGTATCCACTCAGCCAAAACATTCAGGAAATCAACAAAGAAAATATCATGTAAATATGTAAAAACATACCTTTGTAACCATTTCTCTGAGTTGATCCATGGGTTTTTATTTTTTTCTTTGGAGAACTCATGTTCCTTTGTCTCTAACGTTTTTCCAATATCTTATTTATTCAGCCCCCACATTCCCCTCAGTTGTATATCTCAATCCTGACAATAGAACCATCTGCTGGCATGCAATGGGAAGACCCAAAGTTCAATATTATTTCACAAAAAAAACTCTTATATACTAGCCCATTCAGCATCACCCACAAGTAGGTGAAGTCTCACCCGAGGTATCTATGGGGAGTGCAAGAACCAAGTTTTTTTAGTCATGGAGAAATATGAGGCATTCATTCTAACCATTCTACTTAAAATTCCTTCATTATACCATACATCATGTGCACATAATCATCCAAACAGGTAACATAATCATATTATCCATTCACACATTATGTGTGCCCAATAAATAGAACAATAAATAAACACATCCTATCATAACATAGAGACACGATAGTTTAACATCGTTCACCCAAGATGGGCTATGTCCAAAATGACGAGCTTCTTATATTATTATTCAGAATCATCCCTTACAAAAGGTGAACACTGCACTCATAGATGATATCTCAACTATACCCCAAAATTCCCTTTTCGTTTGTGCATATATTGCACACTTAGCTCTCAACTCATACTAAGATTCTCTACTCACGACTCACTCCTCTAATACAAAAATCATTACATATTTATTCATTTACAATATGGATTATCCCATTACAAAGGATACAAATGCCTAATGGATTCTCACTAACTTCCTCCTTTCTCGTACGTTGATCGTGGAAATGCACCAACTGACTTTCCTTCCTTTGCACGTGTTGCACACAATCCAAAAACTGGTACTAGAATGCCTGTCCCAACAACCTTTTTTTAAGATACTCCTTATTACATATATTGAAGTTACATTAATTTCCAAAACAAGATCTTATTTTGCATTCCATGTGTTGATTTATGCTACACCATGGTTTTAGGATCTACAGATCCTAATTTGGTGGAGTAATACCATTAAGGAAGGAAAGATAATTAAAAGGAAAAAAATGAAAATAATACAATGATAAAATAGTGGGGAAAGATAAGAAAGAGTAGAAACAAATTCAATTTGAGAAAAATCCAATGAAGAACCGCAACACAATAGAAAATAACAAATATTTAAAAAAAAATAGAAAGATGGAAAAAATCAAGATCACTCGAGAAGACTACTAATAAATATAACAACTAAAATAAATCAAATAAAAAGTTAGAAAAGTCTTTCACCAAAAGATTAGAAATACTAACAACACTCATGCTTTAGTTTTCTTGGTAGTGGAAAGAAAAGGTAGGAGAAAAAAAAATTCCAATATGATTCTTATTGCATTGCCTTTAAAGTTTGGCAAGATTACAAAATGCTAAGAACAACATTTTCCATTCAAATTATATATTAATCGAGAGTGTGTAGTTGAATGTCCATCTCCACTAACATGAAAGTGGGTTTCTAAAACAATAAGTGAAAACAAGAAAAATTAGGCCGAAATTGAGCTCGATTATGACCTCATTACTTATTTGAAATTCAATTCATCAACCATATATTTGAATCAATATTGAACCTTTGTCCACATTTCCATTTAACATTTGTTCTTTCTAGATGCCCTCCAGTTAATATTCTTCATTGCTTGATATTTTCAAATACCTACTTACCATGTTGAGAAAAAGAAGAGTATTTTTTAATTATGAATGATAAAAGCATCAATAAGTACATCCCAACCCAATTTTCTCATCTATGGTGTTCCTTCTGCAAGATAAACTCAGACCCTCATTTTTTATCAAAAAGATATGTCTATGAGCTCCATCCATACCACAGATTAAACCTATGTTTTTATGTACTCTTATTTTTTATAGAATACTAAGTCATTGGACAATGATATTCAATCTCATAAATAATATCATCCCCTCCTTTGTATTGACCAACAAAACCACTACTATCCATAAGCTCAAATCCATGACGAAGCATCAGATATTGCTGCTCAATATTTTGAGGATCTTTAATGTGTGCATTTGTTATGTGACATTGTACTTCATTGGTTCCACTCAATGTTGACCACAACCACCTACTATAGTTTTATAATAACCAGATGTATTTTCACCAAGTGTGAGAGTCTGTTCATGCAATCCTGTGAGCAAGCTCATGCTTTAAATGCAACTAGTATGACATCTGTTAATTCCCTAGATGTAAACATATTACCACCCACCACAACAACTTTCTCACTTGGAAAAACCAAATAATTTGGTTGAAAGTGAATTGTCATTGATGTAAAACAACCCAATTAAAGAGGATTGACAACACCCATGAGCATACCAATTTACATATTCCTACATACTAGTTCCTTCAAACTCAAAAAAATATATTGTACCTTATCTTCATCCATAGTAATCTTTAAATTTTTTATAGACTAACTATCTATGTAGTCTTCCACCACTAATGTATGAGCGGTCCCTTCTTTCTAGTTTTGACCATTATACACAACTTGAGTAGCCATTGAATTTAGCAATTCCCTCATAGTCGCCTCTATATTTGTCTACACATACATCATTTTTCAATATGTTTTCCTACAAGGATAACATGACACTTATTCGTAGTTAAATGTGCTCAAATATTACATAGGATATCCTCAATTATACAGGTGTTAGGAATCATACATGGAGTGTCAGGAATCATACATGGAGAACCATAAGT